>CAMXCT020002402.1:503356-640936 GCA_947184155.2 Cladocopium goreaui
CCAGATAGAATGCCAGAAGCTATGCCAGATCATATGCCAGATAGAATACCAAATAGAATGTCAGAAGATATGTCAGATAGAATGCCAGAAGATTTGCCAGTAAGAAAATGTATAAATGTCATGGTGGGGATCACACGAAGTAAAGTATTTTTTTTTAATGATGTTCCAATGTTATTTGGGGATGTTCTCTTGCATGATCCTGGAAGAGTGATGAGAATCAGATGTATTTCAAAAACATGCAAAAAGGGGCATTGTTTCATGAAGGCCAGATAAGACCAGAAGGCTGGGAGTGCCTAAAGAGAGAAGTCATGCCCTTTTTGTTGATGATAGGACTGGTAGGATGCCTTTTTGATTTTTAAATTCCAGGATGGCCGTGCCATGTTTTTGTTGATGTTCCTCAAAGAGACATTCACCAGCAGGATGATTGGCTTGACTTCGAGGAGCAGTCCGGTCGTTTGTTGGTCCAGGATTGGGTACTTGATTGGGTTATTTGGTTGTTATCCCACGCTAAATTTGGATGTCCTTATTAAGATGTTGTTTTGTGGTTTGTGCATTTTCTTACATTTTCTTATATTTTCTCATGAAGCCTTATCCGCTATTTGGAGAATTTGGATCTTATTTTAGCAACTCCGAGTTTGGCAATGTGGGTAGATGCAGCTGGAAACCCCACAATTTGTGGATCATAATCCTTCGGAGACCATAGAATTTTCAGCACCTACGCTAAGTGCATTCCTTGACTATATGATATATATATATATATACAGTATATATATATATATAAATGCACATTTACTTCATTTATTTGGGAGTGATATGGGGCATGTTTATGTAATGGAAACCCTGCCGCGCGCCTCTCATTTTTGACATCAGGGCCCAGCACAATGGAACTCAGACAGCTCTAGGTGAAATCTTCCATCCGATGGATGGATACCCTCGGTTAAACTAACATAAACTGACAGAAAGATGCAGAAAACCCCTGGTTTCTGTAGGAAAATGATCTGCATTCATTTTGTGGTGTTTCATGATTTTTTTTTCTATCTATCCTTCTATGTTTTCTATCTATCTATCTTTCTTTCTTTCTATCTAATCTAATCTAATCTAAGTCTTAATCTACTCTAATCTAACCTAACCTAATCTAATCTAATCTAATCTAATCTATCTATCTATATTTGTCTTCGCATGCATCATGTTCTGCTTTAGCCCCAGATAGTCTTGAGGTAGTCTTTGCCTATTTTTTGCAACCTCAAATCACCTCTGTCGCTCACATAGTGTTCATGACAGTCCTTTCCAGGCAATCCACAAATCCAGCCTATTCTTGGTGTCCCTAGACGGCAAGGGATGCGATGGTAACATGGACCCAATGCGTGGTATATGGCTTGCCGGGCTTTGGCTTTGGTGCTGTCACCGTCGCTTGGATTCCTTGGATTCCTTGGATCGGTTGGATCGGTCGGATCCTGCGGCGCCACCTGGGGCCATGGCTCTCAGAAAACGATCTTTCCAGGTGTTTATGGAGAATATGTGGAGAATTTTTGGGCAAGTTGAAGCTGCCATTTTTTCAATCAGGATCTAACAATAGCGCTGAATTCAAGACATCCAGAGCAGACTCTTCACATTGATCGCGACGGTCAGAATGATGAGGAGGCTTTACCATGTTTCACCCTTGTCAGCAGTGTAAACTTGCCCCATTCTCCCACTTTCAGCGACAAGAGTTTCAACTTGTCAACCATAAAATCAGTCATGTGGCAAACCCAATGCCACGAACATCCATAAACAACCTTTTGGGGATGGTTTATAAGTTTATACCATCTACTTATGTTTTTTAATTGGTAACCCTTATCGTGTTAGATGAAATCGTATTAAGTCATACAAACATCTACGAACTCCCAAGACCTCCCAAGATTTTTTGATAATTTTCATGGCTATCCCATCCCCTCAGAGGTGAGGTCCCAGTTAGATCGGTTAGCTGTTCGTGCAAAATCCGCATCCCCGTTTGAAACATGAACTACATTAGCGACTGCAATAAAACATAATAAAACTCGGTGATCAAAATTTCCAAGCATAGAAAAACTTCTTGCAATAGCCTGATGAATTTTCTATGACCATCCCATGCTAATCCGACTGAGGTGATGATCAGTTTGTTTCTTCCTTCGCTCTACGCTGATCACCTGGGTGTCCCCTTGAGCGCCATCGGCCATGTGACTTCGGCGGTGCAGATCTTTGATGCCGTGACGGATCCGGTGTTGGGACACGTCTCAGCCACTGGGAGCAAAAGATGGCGGTCACACTGGGATGTACAGCTGATTTCTGGTGATTCACTGGGATTTTCACACTGATAAAATGATGGAAATTGGGATTTAACCTTCAAATTGATGGACAAGTTGGGACTTAACGTGATTTATTTGAGGGTCAAAAATGATGGAACATGGTGATTATATTTATATATTTTTATTCCCCACCTGCCAGATGAGGGTTGTTAGATTTTATGTCAGTTGCCTCCTCCTCCTCCTCCTCTCCTCCTCCTCCTCGTCCTCCTCGTCGTCCTCGTCGTCCTCGTCGTCCTCGTCGTCCTCGTCGTCCTTGCTCAACTGCGACCCGCGATCCACAGTGTTCTCTGCCGGACCTCAACCACGACCACCCACGCCCAGTGTTCCCTGCCGGACCTCAACCACGACCATCCACGCCCAGTGTTCCCTGCCGGACCTCAACCACGACCATCCACGCCCAGTGTTCCCTGCCGGACCTCAACCGCGAGTATCCACGCCAAGTGTTCCCTGCCGGACCTCATGTAGGAAGATATGGATGGGACAAAGAATGTGCAGAAGAAAGTTAGAAAAAATGTCAGAAAGAATGTCAGACATATGCCAGAAGATATGCCAGAAGATATGCCAGATAGAATGCCAGATAATTCCAAGATATGCCAATAGAATGCCAGTAGAAATGCCAAAGAAGATTGCCAGATAGAATGCCAGAAATATGCAGAAGATATCCATATAGATAGGTCAGAAGATATGCCAGAAGATATGCCAGAAGATATGCCAGAAGATATGTCAGAATAATGCCAGAGATATGTCAGATAGAATGCCAGAAGATATGTCAGAATATATGCCAGAAGATATGCCAGATAGAATGCCAGAGAAATTGTCAGATAGAGTGCCAGGAGATATGCCAGATAGAATGCCAGAAGATTTGCCAGATAGAATGCCAGAAGATATGCCAGAAGATATGCCAGATCATATGCCAGAAGATATGCCAGATAGAATGCCAAATAGAATGTCAGAAGATATGTCAGATAGAATGCCAGAAGATTTGCCAGTAAGAAAATGTATAAATGTCATGGTGGGGATCACACGAAGTAAAGTAATTTATCTATCTATCAATTTTTGATACTTTATATATTTTGTTTATGTTTATTTATGATGCTTGAGTTGGTTTCTAAGTTCCACAATGAGGATATCTGGGGACACCCCTTGATATTATAATATTATAAATATATATATATGTGTGTGTGTGTCGTATATAGTTAGTGTAAAGTTTATTTAGGGCCTAGATATTTAGGGTTGTTATTTCAAATCTTTTGACGCTGGATTTTAAACAAGGTGGTGACCAAGTTCGTTAGCTATGTTGGTTTATAAGTCCAGGGTGTATGGGGGTTATATCTTGTAGATTCTTATAGTTCATAAGGAAAAAGGACCACCTTTTTAATGGGGCCTATGAATTTAATTGCATGGAACCCGAAAAAAGGGGGTCAGCTACATGATTTTACTGCTGAATAGGGCCGTTTTGCATCGCCAGCTACATTCGATCTATTGCAGCGTCGATTCTTTGGGTTTGAGCCTGTGCTGATGCCACATGATGCAATGGTTCAAATTCCAGGTGGCTTTTTCTAGGGCGCATTGATTGATTGGCATTTCTTTCTTGCAGGAGTGGAGATGGTTCTGAGGAGGGCCGACAAAAATTCAAAGAGAACTCATGTTAAATGTGGCAAGGAGCAGTTTCAGAGGAACATTGACAATGGTCATGCTTGGCTGGGGCAGCACCATATCACCTTTCAAGATATGATGATGCTATGCCATCATGCAGAATCATGCAGTCCTTGTCAAAGGTTGGGCACAGAACCCCACAGTCCTTGTGTTTTTTGTTTTAATATGATTGCATAACCAAGTTGGTTTTGGGCAAATTCCATCATATTTCAATGACATGCTAATGACATGATAATGACATGGGAATACTAGGATCTAGGGAATATTGCCGAACCAAAAACGAACCATCCACCCAGTTGGTGATATTCATCAGCATGTGAGCCGTCGTCAAGGCATAGCTAATAGGGGCATGTTTACCATCGCCACGCAAGGGGATGGTCATTTTCTGAGGAATCGCATTGATAGTCGGATGACCATATCACCAACGTTGGTCATAATTGGTTGGCACATCCATTGTAGAACCCATGACGTCATTCAAATCAACCTAAGAAATCCATACCCTTCTGTCAGCTAACGTAACATAACTATGGAAAATCACAATTTTTAGTAGGTAAATCGTTTTTCAAGAAAGGGCCATGTTCAAAGTTCAAACTCTAAATTAGCGGAGGGTCAACTGTTTCCCGAGGATCGGCTCAAGTTTGTCAGTGGCAGAAGAAGGTGCCACGGCCATCGCGGTATGATGTTTCCTTTGGATGGTTGGTTGTTTAAGTTTACCATTTGATGGAAACTCCCATGAAAATCCTACAATGTGAGGCCCCCCAGTTATAAGTTGCTTTAGAAGCCCCAGTAACTATAGTTATAAGTACCATAAACCATAGTTATTGGAGTTATAAACCAACTTAGCTATCTTGGGGGCCTCACATTGTATGTACATAAATTGAGGTTTTACATCGTGGGAAACTGGGAAGTCCCCATCTGAACTAAAGGGAGGATGTTCCTGCAAGGCCAGGTTTGATTTTTGGGGAGGTTGAGTGGTTTTAATGGAGAGGGGTATGGAGGACTTGATGGTTCAATCAGAGAGAAAGGGAAGACACAAACTCTTTTCACGTCATATGTCAAGCAATACTGTGGACAACCCAAGAATATGCACAACTCCCAAAAAATGGGGATGTGATGTTTTATTTTTATTTTTTATTTTTTGACCACCCATGACTCATGACCACCCATTTATAGCTATTTTTGTGGATGGAAAATCATGGCAGCACCAAAAAATTCCACAGGGCCCTCCCGAGGCCGTTCATGCTGAGTGGATCTTGGCTCCTGGCTGGCTGCTTCATTGCACTCTTCACACCCCCGCAGACAGGAGCTGGCAGATGGGAAGCACTGGGATAGCGCGATTTTTTGTTGTTTTCCCCCGATTTCCAGGGTGTGATTGAATTTGTGTTGAAACATTTTTCCCGGAAAATATGTAGATTGTGTCAACCACATGATTTGCTTTGACCCTGATACTTTATATTTTAAGCTTCATTGATGCTGCTTTCCCCTTGTTCTGAACTTACATTGATGCTGCTTTCATTCAAGTCTTGTTCTCAACCTATTCTTTGCTGCTTGCAGATCCATAGTTTGTTTCATCCATCCTTTTCGTTTTGGATCAAATCCCTTATTCTCGTCCAGTTTGACTTCACACATCTCTGGTCAATGCATGGTGTAATAGTACAAACTGGTCAATGAGATCCAGCGTACCCCAACAATCAGTATCCATGGCATATCCATGGTTTGTTTTCAATCACTGTTTAATCACCCATTAGTAAACATCTATGCCAGCCGTGAATGGCTATCAGAGTATTTTTGATGATCCAATGTATATTTATATACATACATACATGTGCATAACATATTCATTTCCCATTTCAACAGTGGGTTTTCATGTCTTAAATTAGATGATATATGATTGAATGGATTTTAAACCTTCTGTGTTCTATTGTTTCTGCAACAGTTTTATTTTTCAGAAACGTTCTTTTTATTGTTTCAACAAGCGTTTTAATTTTAATGATTTTTGGAAATATTATTTTTATTGGTTCAACAATCGTTTTAATTTTAAACATGTTTTCTGAAATAGTCTTTATATTGTTTTCAACAATTCTTTTCAATTTAAACAGACTTTCAGAAATATGTTCCGCTTATTGTTAAAACAATTCCTTTAAATTGAGCCAGTTTTTCAGAAATATGCATTATATTGGTTCAACACGTGTTTGAAATTGAAACAACTGTTTGAAATATTGTTTCACATTGTCATGTTTTTGACACATTCTTAGATCTATACTTTCAAAAAAACATATCTACCACTGCTAGTTGGTCTCCCCCAACACGGAATCCAGCTGCATCTCTACTTGGAATCCGCTGCATTTTGCCGTAGAAATCTACGGGTTGTTAAAAATGGCAAGATTCAAAAGGAAAAACCATGTTAAAGTTTACGACCATGAACAGGAACAGTAGGAAAACAAACGAAACCCGATGCAAAACATGGCAAGCAGAAGAAAGAACCCATTGGAATAGTAAGCAGCCACAGTTGACCTTGTGTTTACCATGATAGACGAGACAGATTCATTCGCCAACAAGATGAATCCTTCCTGTTGACAAAAATCGGATGAGTTTCTGACCTATTCCTATACCTTATATAGTTGCCAATAGCAATTGCTTCGGACCAGTATTAGTTGCTTCGGGGCCAATCTTCGCATTTGTGTTGGAAAAAATATTGCCGGACCAAGTTTGCTCGAACCGATGTCTGCTTTTTGGATCTTCAGCCATGACATGCCCCAAGTAGTCCCAAACTAGTAGGGCATTGAAATATGGAAGGGGTAAGAAACCAATGAGACCGGAGGCGGCTTTGCAGAATTTCACAGGTTAAAAGAAACAACCAAACAATTTCGAAAAATAACGGTTGACAAGTCTAAAAGAATATGAATGATTGAAAGAACAGTTGAAACTTTTAAAAGCAATTTCAGAACAGGTGAAACAATTGAAAAAAAAACAATTGAAACATTTCAATAACAATTAAAACAAGTTTAAAAACATGTTTTGAAACAATTGCGACATTTTTTGAAACAATTGAAGCAATTTTAGCGACCATTGAAACAATTCTTGAAACAATTGAAACAATTTAAAAACAATTGAAACAATTTTAGAAACAATTGCAACAATGTCAAAAACAATTGAAACAGTTTAAAAACAACTGAAACAATTTTAGCACAATTGAAACAAATTTAGAAACAATTGAAACACTTGTAATTAGTTAAACAATTGCGGGGGCTATCCCAGCTTGTGGGGACCATGGGATGTTTTAAATCCATTCAAATATATGATATATCATCTATTCATTGGCTCATGGATATGCTACCTATGGATCCACTGATATATATATTTTTTTTTTTATAATTACATATATATATATAGAGAGAGAGAGAGAGCGGGGGACTGTGAGAGTGCGTTTTTTTAAGCCATACTGCTTCGAGATCTCATTTCATCTATACGCAGAGACTTCTTGTCAAGACCTCCTCCTAAGTCGAATTGCAGAATTTCATCCAGTAAGGGTCGCAACAATCAAAACTAAAATTCATACAAACAGTTCATCTGAAATGATGTGGTATCAGTACAACTAGCCAACCCTGTGGATGAACTTGTATTCAGTTTAAATATACTAACGTCATTTCTTTTGAAGACTAAACCAACATTAGTAGCATTTGTTGTATTGATAACATCAGTTTGTAATTCGGTATGACATACAACATCTACATTAAAATGTGCCTGTGTATATGATAATTGAAATTTTAAAAATTGAGGAAACGGACTTCCTCCAAAATAAAACCGATGTAATCCAGCAGCAGCAAAAATACAATAATTAATCATCACTCTGAGTGCCTGTGACATAGGGTTAGTTTTCTTGTTTTTTTCTTTTGTTTTTTAGTTTTGCACGCCCCAAGGGAAGGATGCAGAGAGTTGAGTCTTGTTATTTGTTTTTTCTTGCCAGTCAATGCATATGCCAAAACAGAGAATGTGTAAAGAAGAGTGCAAAAAGCGCACTCTCCTGATCCCCTGTTCTGTATGTGTATATATATATATACACCCTCTAAATCCCAATTTCCGGAAAAAGTTTTCATAGACATACCATAAGAGATACAGATATCCATATATCCATCCAATCTAAATGAACATATTCCTTTGGCTGGAGGATCATCCCACTTAGGAAGTGGTTAACCACCATAGTTAGTTCATCCATTTATACAAGGGATAATCCAGTGAATGGGGGGCACCTGCTCGCCTTCAGCTCCGCTTGACCCCTTGGGATGGCGACGGAGAGGGAGAGTGAACGGGGGCTTACTTGCCAATGGGCCTTTCCGGTTCCAGTTTTCCCAACAAAACCAATACATTGATAGGCCATGCCTGTAGATTTTCTCAATCTAATTTTTCCTGTTGTTATGTATGTATGTATGTCATGTCATGTCATGTCATGTAATGTCATGTATGTATGTATGTGTCATCAGTTTAATATTCAAAAAACATATAGTAACTCAGTTCATGTGGTAAACCAATTTTTAAACCATCCTCAATATCACCATTTTCATTACTGGTTTTCTCAACCATCCCCAAATTGTACAGGTAGGGCAGCCAGGGTTTACCACATTAGGAACTCCGTGAGCGTGCTTCGTGACGTTTTTGGAAAAAAACAATGATGCACGAACAAAAACTGACTATAAGTACGAAAAACATACATAAGTTGTATACACCTTCTATAAATGGTTCTAAGTTATAAGTACTTACAAAAACCACACAATGAGTTGTATAAACCACTTATTTCCCAGTTCCCCAGTTGGTTCTCCATGGTTCTCCCAGGAGCTTGGCCTTCAGCCCTGGCCTGGGCCACCTGTTGGGCACTGCTCACGCAGCTCTGCCTCACCGTGGCACGGGTGCCGTGGCTCGCTTGGGGCATCGAACTGAGCCACGAGTACCACGAGAAGACGCGCCTGGTGACGTGCAACGGATGGATGGGGAGATAATTGTGTTTCGGTGGTTAAAACATGGTGAATCTATGGAGATGGATATAGAAGTGGATATTGACATTGAAATCAAAAAAACCTAACATATATATATATATATAAGTGGGTTTGATATGGTTTTAAACACGGTGAAAGAGGTTGGGGTTTGGCGGGGTCTATCAGCTTGTTGTATGTTTGTCATGTTTTTTTTTTTATGCGAGGGGTTTGGATACAGTGCACGTTGTACCTTGCCGAAAAACCGAGCGGAATGCACGGTGGGCTAATGCAGTGAGTCTGGAAGAGAGAGGGTTGAAACGCCTCTCATCGTACCCCCGTAATTCCAGAGTTTCATGCTTGTGCCCATGCCTCCACCACTTTAAAACCAAATTAACTAAATGATAGAGTTTCAGCGGCAAAGTTTTCACAGATAGAAATTCATGGTTCTTCATTGACCGTGCCGTTCATCAACACATGGTTGCTCTCTCATCATGGTTCCGCGCATTTCAAGCATCATCCCCATCCCAGGATAGACCAATAATAAACCACATAGTTTCCACATATGAATCCATATGAAGTTTATATTTAAATACGATGAACAAAAAAGAAACAGTGGCAACCATTAAAAAAACATGCCCCATTCACCCATCCTGTAGCATCCTTACTTGCACCGCTGCTCCAAGGTATCTTTGAGAGAGCTCATGTGCCTGGGGCGATTCATCAGGTCCAAACAAACCACAACCACGCAAGGGAACCTTCAATTTTAGCATGATTATTCTGCAAGACCTCCCAAAGAATAAAAGGCATAGACAGATAGACATAATTAGCATCCTACATGCATCCCACTGAAGTAGTGACTGTAGTAGTAAGTCACGTTTTCATCCTTTGGTGGTTCCTGTATTCTGGTGGTTTCGTGGTTTCTAACTATATAATCTAGTTCAGGATTGATATGCTACACAAAAAAGTGCACATATAAGATGTGCATCCAAAATGCCATGCGCACAAGAGCAGGCAAAACCAAGGGAATCCTTTATCATTATCTTTGCAAAGCGACAAAAACAGGCAAAACCGGCAACGCGCCTTCAGATAGGGAAAGTCGATGAATTTTGTTTGTACACTTTCAGCCCATGCCCTTGCTTCGCAAGATTTGGCTGCAGTTCATTCGAGCCTCGGAGCAATGGTGCAAAAGTTTCAGCCCGAGGAGAACCTCGCCAACAGCGGTGTCGAAAACCGCGAAAACCGCCACGACAGCAACGTTTGCGATCCCCTCTTGGAGTTGAAAGACAAGATGTCGGAGGGAGCCAGGGACTTTGACCAGGACTTGAATCGATACTCTCCAAGGGATCGGGTAGCTGCTTGGTTGGATGGGGGGAAGGTCGCAGGTATGAACCCCGTGATTTCACAGGTGTGATCCACTGAGATTCGATTGGATCCCTTGCATCTTCAATACCCATAGGATCCATGGTGCTGGTATATATGCTAACATTGAGGGTATATTGATGGTAAATGTATGTAAATGTTACCATATATCATATATAGCATACATGGATCCTATGGGATATGTTTCGAATCTTCAAATGACTTCTATGATGGAAATGTTTCCGGCATGTGGCAGGATGATCTATTTCTGCTAGGACTCTAACACTTCCCAGAAAAGCGCAGAAAATCACCACGCAATTTGAGTAGCACATGTAGTTTCTAGTTGTTTCCAGGATGTTTGAGTCATCCCCGAAAAATCTTGGATGATGATCCACCCTGGGGGAAAACAACCACGCTTCCCCGTTCGGAAAAGGATCTACATTCATGATGCATGAATTTCCTCATCGATGCAAACGTTTGCAGCAAGGTCACTGCCATAGTACTGTTAGTAAAGCAATAGTAAACGATCCCCTGTTTTACAATTTTTATGGTTGGCAACCATGGAAACATGGGTGGCTTATGACTTTGCCAGCGGCCCAACCGCATTTCGAGGTCTGTGCAGCCATCATTTTGTGGTTCATGGTGCCGATTTTTTGGAGTTGGAGATTTTCAGCGGACCATGGTGTGCTCTTGATCCTCAGCACTGTGAGCACCGTAACTTGGTGAATGTTGGGGAAAAACATCTCAAAAATCCCTTGCTTCATCATCGTCATCATCATCATCATCCCTATTTAAATGGCATTTTCATGAAATAATTGTCATATATTTATATACCTCATGTTCAGAGAAACGCTTGGTGCATTGGAAAAAACATGGTGGCCTGATGAGAGTAGTCTGAAGTCGGCTGATGGCCCAGGTGTTCCTTAGCCTGGCTGCCTTCAACTTCTATTTGGACGGCACGCGCTATACCTGGAAAATGTGGTTAGATGCTGGGCTGATTTCACATTGAAACTATATACATATACTGTATATATGTATGTATATAGATTAATGTATGGGTAACCAACACTTATATATCTACGTCTAGATGATTCTAAAAGATCAATTACCAATTTGAATCAGGGCGCGGAGTGGGGACAACCGCCATCCAATGCTGAGTAATATCCCCAGCTATTTGGTGAGTTTTCAGCCTGGGATAACCTCGGCTTGGAAATGGAGCCGCCACGGTCTCACCGGGCAATGATCTTTAAAGGTTGGATGTTCCACAGCTATGTATATCATATGGTTACCGGTTGCTTATATCTCAAATATATATATATATATATATATGATTCATATTGATTCATTATGTGTTTTACATCTCCCTTTACATGTCCCATAACAGCGATACCCATGTCCGAAAAAAGGATGTTGTCCAATTCCACAAGTTGGAAGTCATCACCATCACCGACGAATCTTCACGCCCAGGATGTTGCGGCGGTGGCGATCCTTGCAACGTTTCAGTTGTTGCGAGTTTTTCATGCTCCAGCGCAGATGTTGATGGCCTTGGGCTTTGCCTTGGCCTTCGTGGGCTTCTGGGTCTTGTGTCTCGGCTTGGTGGATGTTAAGGAAAGAGCTCAGTTGGTGTATAGATTGCCCAGATGCGCTGATCGAGTGGCGATGACTCGTGCAACTAAACAATTGACATTGTGGATTTTCACTAACTATCACCAACACACAGAAGGATTCTAACTAACCAATATAAAATAATGATATCGATTTTGAGACCTTTTAATGTGGCCAAACATGACTAACCAACAAATTCGAAGATCCGCTGAAAAATGATGCATGCTGCTGGTGAAAAAACGAATTGGTTGAATGGGGGTAATTCGTGGGCGCCCCGACAATCTTCCATCAACCAGCCGAGCCTACCCCACAACCAACACAGAGACCAGGCCATTCGGGTTGGAGTACAACTCTTTCCTAACCCTGCGATTCTGTCCATGTGGGAATATTATATATAATAGAATACTAGATATATAACAATATATATATATATATATAGATATGTAATAATATATGTTATATATATATGCTCATTATAAGGTTTATAAGTCCCGAGTCATCCAGTGATTGCCAGGAATGGGCTGCAGATCACTTGGGCCCAGGGCTTGGCCAAAGTTGGCCTTGATTGGTCTCTGGGCTCGCCATGGCTCGGTGGAATGGGATGGATGATGAAAATCCCATGACAGTTATGGTCCTTTACCAGTTAGAAGTATTAACAAAACCCCATTTATATAACTAATAATGTTAAATGTTATATTATGTTATAAGTACTTTAACCCCATTTACAGTTATAATATGTTACTTATAACCCCATTTATAGAATTTATCCCATTTATATAACTAATAAAAGTGCCATAACTGTAATTTGGATCATGCTAAATGAATTGTTTCGTGAACATCCCATGGAACATATAAATAAATAAATTAATTATGATTTCATTATGATGATGAAATGGAATTTGGAATAACTATGGCTTAGCTGATTACCAACTAATGATATCTAATTGTGATATGATGGTTATTAACCAAGTAAACAGTTAACTATATGGGTTATTCACCAGGTTATGTATATATATATATATATCTGGTTGGTGGTTTGGAACATGAGTTTTATTTATCCCATCATATTGGGAATAATAACCCTAACTGACGAACTCATATTTTTCAGAGCGGTAGGTATACCACCAACCAGATGAATTATTTCATTATGATGATGAAATGGATGATGAATGGATAAGTGATGGAAATTTGGATCATTCTAAATGGATGTAATGGATAATTTTCGGATTTGGGATGTAAAAATATATGATCCCATCGGAAATGTCCTTCGTCTCTATAAAGTTGTTGAGTATGCTGGCTTTGTCACTGGAACTGAGTATCAGGATCATTGACTGATATGATTAACTGTTGGGTTTACTGGGGACATTATACAATATAACTCTAGTATCCATAGGCTACTATAGGGTAGTTAAAACCAACTAACATAACTGGGGGTCCTCCCCTGGACCTTTGTATCATGTATCATATTTGGTCCTAACTTCAGACCTGTTCAAGTTCAGACCAAAAGAATGTTCCCCAAAAGAATGTTCCCCAAAGTGATCCAACCATGTGAGAGTTGTGGCCAGAAACCAAAGAAAAGTGGATGCCCCATACCATTGACCAGCCTCGATTGGAGAGTATCGCTCATTTGTATGGTCCATGTCTATTGTTGCATATAATGTCTATAGTAATTTCACATTGCTATAGGAAAATTGCCAAGTATACCAGTATGATTTACCATCTGGCTATTTAACATAGCCATGGGAAATGGCCCATTTATAGATGGTTTACCTATTAAAAAATGTGATTTTCCATGGCTATGTTAAATAACCAGTATGATTGACCTCTCAAAATGTGTGTTGGGGGAATTGGTTCCCATCAAGTGGCTGGAGCTGTTCCTGATGGAGCTTAGAATCCAAAAAAGGACTATAGTCATGAATAGACGATTTTCCCATTGAAAAACCTCCATGTATAGGTCATTTTCCATTATAATCCCATAGCTTTACCCAATGAGAACCATAGTTATAGCCGTTTTTCATAAGCTTTCTCAGGATTCTCAATGGGTAAAACTATAAGACTATGGTTCTTAAGCTTGACTAGGGGGAAAAAACATTAAGAACGTGATCACTAGATAGTTAAAGCAGTTAAGCTAGTTAGATATCATCACTATCACTATCATCATCCTTTTCCTATCAGTATCACTACAATGTGAGGCCCCCCAGTTATAAGTTGGTTTATAAGCCCCAGTAACTAGTTCGTTATAAGTACCATAAACCATAGTTATTGGAGTTATGTTCACCAACTTAGCTATCTTGGGGGCCTCACATTGTTTAAGCCCCGAGGATCATGAGTTTTCTCAGCTACCGTTGGTGTGCCGTGCTCGCCTGCATCTCTGTGGCCATCAGCGAGACCGAAATGCAGAGCCCAGGGCTGACAGGGCCCACCTTAAGTCCTGCTCAGCCGCACGGCAAAGTTTTGGGACTAGCTTTATGTGGGAAACATAGAAGAATACGATGGGAAAAATGATGATGATAGTGATGATAGTAATGATAGTGATGATAGTAATGATAGTGATGATAGTGATGATAGTGATGATAGTGATGATAGTGATGATAGTGATGATAATCATAATCAGTTTAATCAGTGTAATAATGGTGTGGGTGGAGAGAGGGAGAGAGAGAGGGGAGAGAGATATGATATGAATTACGATAAATATTGCTAGTATCGTAAGAATAGGAATGGTAACTGTTCTGGCAACAATAATGACAACGATAGTACTGATTAATGTTGACATAGCTCTGGCAACAATTCAACAGTAGTACGATCCCCTGGTCAGGTTAAATTCACCTTCACATAGGCCAAGGGTTCCTGGGGCGTTCAGCCAAAGAGGAGTTTGTTCAACACATGGCATCCCACCAATCACAGTCGTCCTCATTACAAGCCGACATTTACTGTTTGGTGGTCTGGAACAGTTTCTATTTTTCCATATTGGGAATAATCATCCCAACTGACTCAACTGACTTTCATATTTTTCAGAGGGGTAGGTATACCACCAACCAGTTGGTCTTCTAGTTGTAGTTTTCCCTTGTAAAAACACCCCGAGCAATTTCTTCACGAATTAGAAAATATCTCCCGGGGATCTCACCCATCAACCAGGATGGGTTGTCTCACAGCGATGTACTACGGCCATTCGATGCTCATGTGGTATCGTGCCGACTCCTTGCCGCTTGGTGCCGAGAGCGTGGTCAGCATGGGCCCTGAATGATGACTGAGGATCCTTATAATATGATAGATCGGCTGGCTGGCCTATGATGATTTTTTGAACATCGAATAGTTTGATCATTCTATAATCAAATAATCAAGTTAAGTATCATATGTATTCATATGTATTCATATGTCAATGTCATATATGTCATAAATGCCATCATTTACCAGTTACCATCTAGTTATTTAACATAGCCATGGAAAATCCCTCATAAATGGAGGTTCTGCTGGGAAAATCATCTACTTCTATGGGCCATCTATACCATGGCTATGTTAGTCATAACCAGACGGTACATCCATTTACCAGTTGGTATGTGCGAACATTTACCAGGCAGCCACATTTGCCCAGGAAAAGTGACTCCGAGAAAGGCGTCCCCAACTGGTTGACCTGGCCCAGGTCGGAGTTGGGAGGAAAACGTGGAACTGGTGGTGGCCACCAGTGATGTTTCTATCATGTGACATATCATGAAGGATGATGGCAATTCACCGGAGTGTGATTTTACCAACAAAAATGGTGGTATAATGTGATATAGCAAGGATATAATTCGAATAGGATGATGATGATGATGCTGGTGATGATGATGATGATGATGATGTCAATCCACCGGAGTTGGTGCCTCCATTTTTGGACCAATGATGTTTGTTGTTTTTTTTTTGAAGCCCATTGACATCCATTAACTATAGCATACTATAGCTATGTAGCCCATAAACTGCCATAAACTATAGCCAAACAAGTGCGTCAACTTAGCTACCTTGGTTACATCTCCCTTCGGATGATGATTGTATTCCTTAATTTTGTCCGATTCAAATCATTCATGCCATAAATCAGCCACGAAATCACCTGGTAGGTGTATTTATCTTGATTTTTTGCCAAAAATCAGCCATAAATCACCATGAAATCACCTTGTACTAGGCAACTTGTACCCCCTGGTAATTTAACATAGCTAGTGAAAATGACCATGTATAGTGGATTTTCCCATTAATAGCATGGTGATTTTCCATAGCTACGTTAAATGACCAGAGGGTAGGTGTTTCTAACCCCATTTTGTTTGCAGGCAACTCTATTGGCTCCTCGAGACAGCCGTGGTGGTGGCGCTCACCTGCCTTTGCCTCGGCTTGGCAGGCGCGGCTATGGATGATTTGGGATAATCCACGATTTTATAATGGAATCACCATATGAATCACTATATTTAACCATTTAGCCACTATATATGAATGATTTGGGATAATTATGGTTAAATCACCATTTTCCTATGGTTTTATAGGAGAGTATCACCATAAAATCACCATTTGGTGATTTAAACAAACCAAGAAGAAAAAAAATGGAAACTTGGAGCCGCTCCCGAGCCTAGCAAGGATAAATGAGCCCCGGAAGATGACATTTGTTACGTTCCCTTCCAAAAACTTGGATGCTGACTATGCTGACCCTAGATTCTGTCACTCTTGGCATTGGCGGTTCAACCAACAGATTATTCCTCTGGTCAACTGCTATGGAACAGCATTTTGAATAGGTAAATCAACGAACTCAAGGGGAGCATTTTCAATAGCAAAATGTTAGTCACCAGAGGATAAATCCCATATCATCCCATTATTCACCATTGTTAACCCATTGTTAAACCATTAAATCACCATTAAATCACCATTCAATCACCATTAAATCATCATTTATAGTGGTTAAATCACCGTTTTCCTATGGTTTTATAGTAGAATCACCATAAAATCATCATTAAATCACCATTTGTAAGGTGGATTCGGGTTCCGCAGGTGACCAGGCAGCTCACAGCTTGACACAGTGAGGCCGAGCGAAAAGCTCAGCGCGCGAGATGGGATCCATAGGGGCCATACGGCGAGATGGCAGGGCTCAAGATGACTCCTACCCCAACAGGGATCCATGGTGCTGCTATTATATGTGGTACCCTTTGGTAATTTAACGTAGCTATTGAAAATGACCATTAATAGTGGATTTTCCCATTAAAAATGGTGATGTTCAATAGCTATGTTAAATTACCAGAGGGTAACATGGATCCCACCAATATACCCCAGTCATGTTAGCATATATACCAGCACCATGGATCCTATGGGTACTGCAAGGTGGTTTTTGTCCCCCAAAAGAAGTACATTGAAGTACTGTAATATGACATAATATGACCCAAAATTGCAGTCCATTCCAGATGTTGATTTAATTCATGGATATGGCAGTTCCAAGTTGCAGAGTTTAGTGTTGAAGCACCACTTGGAACCCTCCGGAGCCCATGATGGCCGATGGCCTAAGCGATGGCGCGTGTGATAGCAGCCAAATTCTCGGCACCGTGGCAGTGGCAACTAAATTAATATTTCCAGAGGATTTCTGGAGACAGATGGCACACACCACTTGGAAAGCACACGGTGGCAAATGGCAAACCACATTGTCACAGATTGGTTTAGATGTCATGGTTTGTCAATAGGTTTTTATCAGAGCAGAGTGCAAGAAACCCTGAGCACTAGGCCGCTTAATGAGTTCACACTTGGTAAGTGGGATGGGGATGGAGATGTTGGGCGTATACCGTTATGCATCCTTGACTGACCATTTTGACCGCTCGTGAGCAAAGCTTGCAATGCAGACGCCACCTCTCCGACAGCAAAATCTGCCTAAAGAATCGTTTCGGGGGTTGCCATTGTCAAAAGAAAACTGCAGGGTACAACTTGAAAATTGACGCCAACAAGGGATAAAACAATCTGGGTGGTTGTTTTTGAATTGTCAAAGATCTTTGAACGATTTAAGGCACAAAGATGATTTTGCACCGTCCGCTTTCCAACTAGTGTCGTGGTTTCACTCCTATTATTTTGCGTTTCGAGCTTCTTTGATCAAGCCTTCAGCTTTTCCGAACTGAAACTCATCCAGAATATTCATGAATATTCCATATATACAATTGTATAGATAACCTAAACGGTGAAACCAACATAGCTGTGTTAATCCCACCATGTATAGATCCTTTTCTTATCCAAACCATAGGTTTTCCAAAGCTATCTTCGCTGAAGGACGGCCGGGCCGGCGGTTTCTTTTGGGAGCACCGCGGTTTTTGCGCCGTTGGAAGGTCGAAATCCAGCTGTTAGTGAAGCCGATTCGGCTGGGGCAATGCCATAAATTGGAAGCACTTGGGGATGGTTGAAAACGCCATTGTTTTGCCCAAAAAACGTAGGAACTCCCTAGCATTGATCCATTGATTTATCATATTAATCCACAAAAAACTCCATTTATATATGTGATATACTGATATACCCAAGCAAAAGCTGAGTGGCACCCTACGTGGGAGAACTGTGAACAAACCACGGCTGCTAACCAGCACGTGTTATTTTTAGTGATTTACTTAATGGGATGGTCGCCAGAAGGAGCACATGTCACAACCAGACTTGTTGGAAATAAAAATCATAAAATTCCGTTATTCCAACGTTTCTAGCTGAGAAATCCTCATAAATTAAAGGTGTTCATGGGAACATCATATAGTGATCATGATGCATGGACTGTTCCTCCAAGTTGGGTGCCACTTATCCATGACTTGCCCCAGCGCTGTGAATCAGAAATTGAGCTGCACTGCCTTGCAGATAGCTGGAATCTCATGACAGGCTATGGTGATTTTTTTCTTACAAACATCTTTGATTTTTGGTTGGCGGTTACCAAGAACATGTTTGAGGTGTTCCTTCACAAACAGCTGGACATGTTTGGGATATGTTGAACCACCAGATATATTTCAGTTGGTTGCTGTAGTCGATTGTGTTTGGAAGGATCCTCTGAACATCTCTCAAGAAACAGTTGATAGGTGCGAACCTTTCGCCCCCCAACAAATGGTTTCCTCCTCAATTGGGCCAACATGAACATACCATTTTGGTGGTTTGTGGTTTGTCCCCTGTTTTTGGTCAACTCCATTGAAATTCTTAATCCATGTGATCGGGTGTGCAGCTCCCTCTGCTGTTAATTCTTTCGTGGCACGTTCGCAACAAGCTGCTTCGCAACCGGTCGAACGACCGGGAAACTCCGCGCAGCACATCCGCAATTTTTGGGACCGTTCCTCCTAGATTCGCCGAGGTTCCGCATATGAAAAGGTTGGGGCCGTTGGGGGTTCTAGAGTCAGGACTGGGTTGGAGGTTGGGTCCTCGATTTGAATGGTGGCTTCTGGTGTTGATGGGGGGGTGAGAAGCCTGGGAGACATGGGGATGCCTTTCGAGTGTCAAAAGCAACAAATGTTACAATATGTTGAGAAAAATAGGAGACCCCATCTCGTCCCCAGCAGAGCTCGGGCAAGGAGGGCTGATGGCGAGGGAGAGAGAGAGAGAGAGAGCGAGAGCGAGAGCGTTTTAACACCCTCAACACCCCATCAATTGCTTCAGCCTGTTTCAGCAGTATATGTCTCACATCTTGTTTTAAGGATGTTTTAGCTCACTGTTGGGTGGCTCAACAATCACTTTTGCAATGCTTCTGGTCTCATTGCAGTGACGTCCCTGGCCATTTGAGGTGGGTTTTGGGCAGTTTGGCGGCAGCGATCCTGCCTCTCTCCATCGACAGCTTCACCAATGACCAGCGGGTGGGTGGAGGTCACTGTGGAGCATTTTTATACCATCCGGTAAACGTTTACATAACTATGAAAAATCACCATTTTCAATGGTAAATCCACTATAAATCACCATGTTCAATAGCAAACTGTTAAATTACCAGAGGGTAGAGCGGCTTTAGATCAACTTTGATGACATGAAAGGACATCCATTGATTGCACCAGCTTAAACCATGTCATAATATCCAATATGTCCCAATGGTTGCCGAAGATGATAGAGAGAGAGAGAGAGAGATCCCAATGATTGTCTTGGCTCATCCAGTCATGATTTCTTGTTATCTTGTGGAAACCTCCAACGCAATCCCATCATAGAGTCATAGACATGGGAAACTTGTAGAAACCTCAACTGAAACCTCTCGTTGCGATCTCACTTGACACCGTCCCCAAACGATGCGCGGAGATTTTTGCCAATTCCGATGTGGAAAAGAACATCATTACCCTCTGGTAATGACTAACATAGCTGTTGAAAATGGCCCATTGATAGATATTGATAGTTGATTTAGCTATAAAATGGTGATTTTCCATAGCTATGTTAGTTTACCAGAGGGTACCCGTCAGTTTCCAATCCAATTTCCATGGGGTTTCAGTTTCTCTTGATTCGATGTGACCTGCAGGAGTTTACTCGCCTTACGCTGCTTGCGGTCTTCTGGGCTGTGCTCATCGCAGTGAACGGCACGTTGTGTTTTTGATGCTCGGCAGCGGGCGCCCCAATTCATAGACAAAGCCATGTGTTTGATTGATGAAATCTGCATCTTGTTGTTCAAATCCCAAACCAATCATGTACTCATACTTCATCCATGCCAGTAACCACCCTTCCGCTGGCAAATGATTTTGTTGAAACAGCCGCCCTTCCCAAAAGATCTTCCTTGTTTTATGTCCCCCTTGGAGCTGACCAGTAATCACCAGTAACCACCATCATCGCCCTCAGGTGCTTTACCCGACGGCAGCGACATGTCTAGCGCCGCGGCGCCCTCCAGTTCTGCGCTGGATTTTCTCTGGCGGCTGCCGCAGGTCCGCGCAGCATGGAGCTTGTGGTTGGCGACGGTGTTGATGACCATGGCAACCACCAGCCATTCGGCTTTGCGGACGTTGAAAAATGAAGCTAGAGAGGCGATCCATCAAAAACAATCACAAAAGAACCTACTAAACCTGGGGAATGAACATAATTATGGAATTATGCATTATTCAACTTTCAAGAATCCGCCACCGGTGGCGGGATCCTTCACAGCGGTATGGGTGTTGGATCATGGGATGCATCATAAACTTCCAAGAATTGGATGAGGGGAACATTTTGCAGGGCCTTTACGTTACATTTGCACAAAACATATTTAAATATGTGTTGCTGACGCAGACCAGTGACCCCTGGGGGACTTCGATTCCTCGAAGGCCCTATCCAAAAAAACACCCGAGTCTGAGTTGGGAGCAAGTCCGAAGTGGGTCCGAGATGTGACTGGTTGAAAGGATCAACAAAAATTAAAGTGATTCAAGGCACAGTTTCCAGATGGCAGCTGCCATCCAGCTATTCCCTTCCCACTAATGCTATCCTTCTAGGCAAACCTACCTCAGTCAAAAATCAGAGAATGCACGGAAATTCCGCCCGAAATTCCACGAGCTGAGGCAACGCTTTGCTGTATCCCTTCTTTGTGAAATATGTCCTGGAAGACGAGGATGGCGTATCCTTGCAGCTCAGACAATCTGCTGTGATGGCGATGCCCATTTCCAAATGACACCGTGGAGTATCCTCCTTGTTGAGGCTATGTATGATTGATGAAGATTAGATGATTAGCTTTTAGATACATTGGAAGGTTCATGGTCCAGGTCCAAATAGATTTAAATAGATGAAAATTCACTATTTGGAACTATTGAATATTGTTTAATTTTGTTGTTTTTTCCACGTTTTTGGTTCAGGAATCCGATCTTCATCTGACTTTCCAAGAACGGATTTCTGGTGGCCACCCACTTGGGTGAGAACATCCTTCTTGCTGGGGATTTTTCTCATCATTCCTTATCACTTTAGCTTGTGTTATTAAAAGAAAAGATGCCAAAATAGCTGCATGATGTTTCAATGGGACCACATGTAGAACATTGCACGTTACTGGGATCTACACACAAAGTCCTTGTTCGAATTGGTCATGTCATTGTTTCCATTTTATGGTAGCCATACATCTCAATAGGCAACATCCCCCCACCAACGGAATTTGTGAACCTTTTTTTTCCTATTGCGACATAACATGACATTACTATGTTTTGGCGTTCACATTTGTCACATGTTTGGTGGATATTTGTATATTATCCCTCCCACGTGTTTCTACATCATAACCTGGATTTGAAGCCATGTATAATCGAATCACATCTATCAATCTATATATATCTATATATATGCATTTCAGCCGACAAAACAAAAACAAAAATAACTGTGTTTATCACATAAATATAAACCAACGTTTTTCATGCTCATCATTTTGGCCGTGACATTCTTACATCATAGTTATATCACTCATTTCAGCCATATCCACCATTTTGGCACATTAGATATCAAGTATACAATATATCTTAAGAGGTCCCTTGGCCTCTTGAAATGGTATTTCTGTCAATTTGGCAGAACTGCTTCTAAAACTTCAAGGACTATTTCTAAATGTGTTCAGGACCATTCCTAAAATATGTATATATATATACCCTACTATGACTTATATAACTTTATATCACTAAATGAGATTCCCTACACACTGAGATATGATCACATCAGGCTGCGGCCTTTTTTTTGCCCAACTGCGCATGGTAAATCCCACAGTGTTCACACTGTGGCAAGAAGCCAAAATGAGCCCACCATATCGAATTTACGGGATCTTTAGAAAGGAGTCATTTCCCTAACTGATTTTCAGAAATTCAAATTGAAGATGGCTGAAATTATTTCCCAATCAATTCATGGTGGTCTCCGCCTCCACCCTACATCTACACACCCCATTTTTTGGCTCTGTTGGCCTGACCATCTTTTTTCTCTTTTTTCTCAGTCTTCCGCTTTTTGGCAGCCACAGGTTTCTCCGTCTTCTCATCTTTGGAGGCTTTTTGAAGCCACTCATCCACCTTCCCAGCCAAGAGCTTTGGAAGATCCTGCTTCCCCATGCCAAAGCCGGCCATGTACTTGACAGCTGTGGCATAGAAGCCTGGGTGAGCTGACATGCCACCAGAACGTGGTCCACAATGTATACAAATGTCAAATGGGGCGTGTTGTATGTGATGGTATGCAAATGAAAACATGAAGTGATGCACCCATACTGTGATGTCGCGCAAAAGTGATATCATATCACCACGGTCGCATCAAACCATCAGATCTTGTGCTTTTCACAAATTCCAACACGCGCTCGGCGCGCTCGTCCACAAAACTCAAACTGCCACGAGCGCGCCGAGCGCGCCAAGCGCGTGTTAGTGTTTCACGAAAAGCAAACAAGCCCAAAAGCAAGTCTTAACTTCAAAGGATCATTGCAACATCCAAACTTGTCTCTGCCTCATGCTTTTTCTACAAACCCTAACGCGCGCTCGGCGCGCTCGTCCATACAGCTTAAAACCAAAACCTGAAACATTTACTGAGCAAAAGGAAAGTATTGCAGAGATGCTTTGAAGGTCAGGACATAATATTGCTTTACACCTGTTTTGCTTTTCCACAAACCCTAACACGCGCTCAGCGCGCTCGGCCAAAACAAACCCTAGCACGCGCTCAGCGTGCTCGGCCAAAACAAACCTTATAACATCCCTAACACGCGCTCAACGCGCTCGTCCACAAACCCTAACCCCAAAACCCTAAGCTTTCTTGTTGCATATTTTACATAACTAGAGTGTTGCAAAGCTTGCTTTTTGCATATTTTACATAACTAGAGTGTTGCAAAGATCCTTTAAAAATCAAGCTTGCTTTTGGCTTTTTACTTTTTCAGAAACCCTAACGCGCGCTCGGCGCGCTCGACCACAAACCCTAAACCCCAAACCCTAAGCTTGCTTTTGCATATTCTGCATAAGCAGAATGTTCCAGAGATCCTTTGAAGGTCAGAATGTGACTTGCTGTTGGTCTTGTGCATTTCACAAATTCCAACACGCGCTCGGCGCGCTCGGCGCGCTCGTCCACGAGCGCGCCGAGCGCGCCGAGCGTGCTGAGGGCGCCGAGCGTGCGTGTTAGTGTCTTAACTTCAAAGGATCATTGCAACATCCAAACTTGTCTCTGCCTCCTGCTTTCTACAAACCCTAACGCGCGCTCGGCGCGCTCGGTGCGCTCAGCGCGCTCGGCGCGCTCGTCCATACAGCTTAAAACCAAAACCTGAAACATTTACTTTGCAAAAGGAAAGTATTGCAGAGATGCTTTGAAGTTCAGAACATAATATTGCTTTACACCTGTTTTGCCTTTCCACAAACCCTAACACGCGCTCAGCGCGCTCGGCCAAAACAAACCCTAGCACGCGCTCAGCGCGCTCGGCCAAAACAAACCCTAACACGCGCATTGTGCCTGCCCGCAATCCTCTGAGTGACTGACGCGCCACATCAGTAAAGCACTGCTTCGTGATAGGGTCGCCAACAGACACCTAAGCAAGCGGTTTGTTTAAACTACACCATGATGGATGATGATGATGATGATGGTGGCGGCAGTGATGATGAACAGGATGAACCTGGTGATACTCATTTCGATGATCAAAATGATAACAGCAGTGCCACTGTTTCATTGCTCCTTGGGAGCTGGTGATTGCTGAATCAAAAGTTCACTGAAACATCTCGGAAACATGCGTTGTCAAGGCCCACAACTGGATTCTTTGTAAATGATGATTTGTTAAAGTATGTTATGCTATGCTCTCTTGTTCGAAGTCATCTTATGTTATGGTATCTTATGAAATTATGACTATTACTATTACTATTGCCATTACTATTGCCATTACTATTGCTATTACTATTACAGTATTACATGATAAAGAACATGTTATGATTAATGTATGTTATATACAATGCTCTGATATGATGATATGATATGTGATGTGAGGTAGTGAGAAGCGGCCCTGAACGGTTCAGAGCTATCTATGGGAGGTTGTTTTAGAAATAGCGCTAAACTGCTCTAAGCGGTTCAGAGCTTTGTATAAAATCAAGTAAGAAATAGCGCCAAGCGGCTCTAAACGGTTTAGTTCTATTTCTAGTTATCGCCTGCCATTTTTCCCAATTAGTCCAGAGCGGTTTAGAGCGGTTTAGAGCGGTTTCTAAATTTCATGGATTTTGGAACCGTGTTTGGGCAATGAGAGAAAGAACTAAACGATTCAGAGCGGTTCAGAGCCATTCCTCGCAGATGTCTTTGAAACGGCTCTCAATGGTTTAGAGCGGCTTCTCGCACGTCCCAAAGTGCCTACATAAAAAAATGCATCAAAAACATAAAATATAATATATAAAAATATAGTTTAAACATATGAGAACCACAAACATAAATAATTCATCATCAATGGCTCAATGATTGATCAATAACAATAATTGACAAAGTCAACTGACAACCGCTGCCAAGAAGACGGTTGAACCAAGCCACTTCAAGTGAAGCATGGTTCAGATCCAACGCTTCAATCTCTCGGCCATTGAGGCCGAGGCCAGACAAGTCATGGTGCTTTGAAAAAACCATTGGCCCATTTGCCTTCCCCATCCTCAAATCCCGTTTTATCTTCTTCGCCAAGCTCACAATTTCAGCTCGACGTGCGGCATCCTGGCTGGTTGGGCTTTGGGAATGGTCTGGCTGGCTAATGGTTGAGAAATCTTCCTGCTCTGATTTAGAAACAGCATTGTACTGGTTTGATTTTAGAAATAGTCCTAGACTGATTTAGAAATAGTCCTGGATTGATTTAGAATTAGTTTTGTTTCTTTTTTTCTTTTACGGCCTCACGGAAGACCCAACGGCCCAACGACGGACTTGGGACAGCCCAAGAAAAGCCCCATCATAAGAACCAACTAAAGGGTTAATGAGCAATCCAGGGCCATGTGGTCATGTGCCCAATATGTCATCATCCAAAAAGGTCACATGAACTGAACAAGAAAGGCTGACCTTTTGACTGGTGCCTCACAACAAATGATAGCTGGGTCATGGATCTTTGTTGCTGGCTGGCAATGACACTGGCAACTACATGGTTTACGATTGTTTCGCGGCCGTGGTAAAAATGTCCATGGTGTGAATAGAAAATAAGCACGCCGCTATAGCGAAACAATATTTTTGCACATCCAGCATGTGAAAATGCATCATCGTCGTTTCAGAAAACTACTTGTTTTATTTGCACTGTCATCATCATAATGAGCATCATCATCATCATCATCATGATCATGATCATGATCATGATCATGACCATCATCATCATCATCATCACATCATCACATCATCATCATCATCACCATCATCATCATCAGCATCCTCAACACCATATAGATCGTCAACATCATATAGATCGCCAGCAGCTGCAGCTAAGATATCTGGTTAACGTCGGTATACCCACCCGTAGCATCCACTTCATGTGCAATCACAACTACATGTTCTTAATCCCGATACAGCAGCGTAGCATGCACATGCATGGAAGGTTCCAGAGAACTTACAATAGCGTGGCACGACGTGTGAGTGGAAGGTAAAAGAGAACTTACAGTAACGTAGCATGACGTATTAGTGGAAAGTTCCAGAGAACTTACAATAGCGTGGCATGACGCATGAGTGGAAAGTTCCAGAGAACTTACAACAGCGTAGCATGACGCATGAGTGGAAAGTTCGAGAGAACTTACAGTCGCGTAGCATGACGTATGCATGGAAGGTTCCAGAGAACGTACACTAGCGTGGCATGACGCATGTGTCGAAAGTTCAAGCGAACTTGCAGTCGCGTAGCATGACGTATGCATGGAAGGTCCCAGAGAACTCTCAATAGCGTGGCATGACGTATATACCGTATGTATGAGTGGAAAGTTCCAGAGAACTTGCAGTAGCGTAGCATGACGCATGCATGGAAGGTTCCAGAGAACGTACAGTAGCCACAGAGAAGCATGTCCGTCCTCCGCAAGTTCACATGAACGTTAATACATGCCCCACCCCACCCCAGGCCAACCGTGCATATATTCACCTACCGGCAGCCACAGAGAAGCATTTTCTTTCTCCGCAAGTTCACATGAACGTTAATGCATGCCCCACCCCACCCCACCCCAACCCAACCCTTCAGTTGCGTTGCTTGCCACTTACAAGGAACGTTAACATGCCCCACCCCACCCCAACCCTTGAAATGCATTGAAAAAGTACAAGAAAAACCACTTCCTGCCACGGCCGTGCAGCAGTCGGTGTCCAACTACATGGTCCTATGCTATGCGCACACAAGTGGATGGGCATGCCATGCCAGGTGAAAACAAGAAAAAATACAGTACAGTACATATCCAATCTTAGGGGGCCATAGCCCATAGCTCATTAAGAGAAAGTAACAATAAGTAAAGGAAAGGAAGGTACGGAATACAAAACCCGTCTGCCACTGCATTTTAACCCCGTATTCAGAAACATAGGAACTTAAGAAAAAACATCATCACACAATCCTGATCGACACATTTCAAAGAGCACGCCTGAACGTCAGATCATCAACCACCAAGCAATTGCGTGAGAAAACGAGAATGAGTTGCAAGCAGTGAATGGACACAATTATCTATCTAAATATGATATGACTGTAATTTGAAATTCTATATACCCCAGGATCCTCCAGGATCTATGGATATCTTTGGGACTGATATTTGATTCTCAGATTGCAGGTTTGCTGGAGTACGATGCTTGATCTTATGGTTTAATGCCAAATTGTCCTTGCTGTTTCCAACTCGATCCACTCCAGATCAATCTTTGCGAATTTGATCACACACTTGAAATTTGTTTGCTTTCCTTTTTTTGGATTGCATCCAAGTATTTTTGTTCTTTAATTCGAACCACACGCAATTTTTTCTCAGCACACCTGTCATCACGCATGTTCTCACCGATCCATCCATATTCAGAGTGGCCAGCACTGAGTCTTCAAGTCTGTGTTTGTGAACAAGACCCGCTTTTCAATCAGAAGCTCAATGAGCTCATGCAGATCTTTGTTAGATTTTTGATCAAGTGTCAAAAACATCCCAGATCTCCAAAACACAGCCATGCTCCTTTTTGTAAGCTTATGGCCCATTGTGCAATACAGGAGCCTGTTCACTCTGCATTGGAACAGCTCATGCGCGTGGCGTTTCACCGGGTCATTGGGATACCTTATCACGCAAAACACAAAACACAAACGCATTTTTTTTGCACAGCGTTTCCGAGACAAGACGCGGGCTGCAGTGGTGGCCCAAAATCCTCCAACTCTAGTGCGAAAACGTGCCATGGTGGCTGTGTCTTAGGTGGCTGTGGAGGGCCTTCCACACGACGGCCTCAGTTTGCATACTTACATACACTCATATTGTTATCACTGCACCTGCCACAAGTACACTCACAGAGACACCATGCCTTATCGCCAGACCTGCCACACAAACATTGTTCTTGCCACACCTGCCACGCGCGCGCACCAACAGTAATTTTTTTAACACATATTTTGGCCACACCTGCCACGCCCACAAGCACGCAACACTTCACATATATTCTTGCCACACCTGCCACACACAGAATCACATATGCTCATATATTTTGGCGGCGCCTGCCACGGAGAACCACAGACACGAAATTCGAAAACAAAACAAAAAAACAAAACAACAACTTCCACAAAGTTCGGAGCAACGCTTCTTTGGAGGCTCTTCCTTGCTCATTGCACCCATTGCTATTGATATGCACGGTTCAGTTTTTTGATCTTTGGAACTGCTGCGGTTCCGAGCGACATCCACCAAAAAATCCCAAACTTCGTTTGCAACACACATGGTTCTTGGAAAGCGGTTTTGTCACCATATTTTCCCGAAACCAAGACATTAAAAACAACAATGGTGGATTTGCAATCTTGAAGTTGTTGTGATGTGCAAGTGGCCACATAAAACTACACTTTCTTGATTCTAGAACCAATGTGTTTTTTTACAAATAGATTTAGATATTTTAGAAATA
Organism: Cladocopium goreaui; assembly: GCA_947184155.2. Classification (NCBI taxonomy): domain Eukaryota; class Dinophyceae; order Suessiales; family Symbiodiniaceae; genus Cladocopium; species Cladocopium goreaui. The sequence goes on from CAMXCT020002402.1 coordinate 532,167, forward strand.
GCCCTATATATTTTAGAAATAGCACTTTATATGTTAGAAATAGCCCTGACATGGCCACAGACAAAGAGGCCAACCGATGTCTTAAAATATATCCCTATATCCACAGTTTTCCTTTTTTGTTGCAGTTACAACCAGCCAAAAAAATGGCTGGTGAGATCTCAATTTCCATATTTTGCAGCTGATTATCACCATGATATCCAGCATGGTTTCTCCATATTTCAGTTGATCTCCCATGAGATCTCCTAGGCTCCTGGGTTTATACATCTTGATTGGTGCCCTGGGCGTTCCTTTCTGGGCCTTGCTCTCGCAACGCTTCGACAAGCGACGCGGCTTGGTCTTGGCCACGCTGATTCAGCAGCTTGGACGGGTTTCGGTGGGTGAAATGCTTGAAATGAGGCCAGTTGGGGATATGATATTTATTGTTTTTATCATCATATAATACCACAAACATGTTTTATCATATTTGATTACATTACAAAACCCATATGTTGATATGGATGATACTGTGGATGGTTACGAAATCCTGCACCAGTTGATAGATGGTAAATATCCCATTATATTTATAGGGTGGATAACCATCCTTTTGGTGGTGCAGGATTTCGCAACCATCCACAGTATGTTTAAGATGCTTAATATCTAATATGGTTATTGTGTTTTTGATGTGTTCGTGTATATAAGCTGTTTATGCAATATAGCCTGTATGGTTTTATAGTAGCTATTTTGGAAATAAGAGGAAGTTTAACTACCAAAGATGACCAACATGATATGCATGGGAATATTGTGGAAGCATCATGGGAATATCATGGAACATACTCATAAATTGTAAGCCCACTAGTTGACTGTAATTATAAAGCCAATGCCATAAACCATCCCCAATGTCACCAAAATTGGAAGTCTATGATTGGGTTTACCATCTGGTTATTTAACATAGCCATGGAAAAGCCCTTATAAATGGAGGTTTTAATGGGAAAATCTTCTACAAATGAGCCATCTATACCATGGCTATGTTAAATAACCAGAGGTACCACATGCAGGGAAGCCAAACCAAGATCACACCAGATCACCTTTTGGTGGTGGTTCACTATTTTCAGTCATAGCAGCACCGGTTTTCACCCGGTACAATCATCAAGTCAAAAACCGTGATCAGAATCCTCCACTGGGTTTCCCAAAGGAAAATCAACCAAGACAGGGTGTGACTATTTTAAAGGGTAGATTTGATCAATGATTCCAGTCAGTTCTACAGAGTCATTCAACCCAGTCAAATAGATGGCGAGAGATGTGGCCCAAGAGAGCTAACTAGTTCGTTCTGATTATACTGCTACAATAGATGTAGATATGCACCTATATGTGCACGTAGATTTGCCCATAACATTCATATTAGCAACTGTAATTTTGCTGTTCATCCATTTTTATCCATTAGATGTATTGTCCTTTTTTTAAAGAATGGCTGTATAATTACTGCCTAATTACAAGTTGAGGCCTGAGGCCCCCCAGTTATACGTTTATAAACCCATGAATACTACAATGTGGGGCCCCCCAGTTATAAATTGGTTTTTAAACCCCAGTAACTATAGTTATAAGTATCATAAACCATAGTTATTGGAGTTATAAACCAACTTAGCTATCTAGGGGGCCCCACTTTGTAGTGATAGTGAGATTCCCCTAATCAACCAATAGAATTGACCGAGCTATGTGGGTCAACCTGTCGCGATTTCGGCCGGCCGTACCGAGGGCGTTTGCCTTGCTGGTGGCCTTCATCGGGTTCGGAAGGGGGTCTGTGGCCGTGTACTCGGGATGTATCATCGTGGCAGGCACCGAACGCAACGGGCTTGGGGCGGTTGGGCTGGGGGGTTTTATTCCATACCATCCAATGCTTGGTATATATATATATATATATTATAAGATATAGTGGTAGTTGAATATGCCATTGGTATACCATGATTATAGATATACAATGATATACAATCCGTTATAACCCATGATACAGATCCAATGTATACCCATGATATACAAGTATGTTGTTTTCATATTTGCCTACCTGGAGCACCCTAAAGAGAATAATTATTCAACAAAAAGACTTTTATTAATCTTTTGTCTTTTTTTGACTTTTTATTCTACCAGAACGGTTTTTATCGACCTCGAACGGTTTTTAACGTATCTGGTGCCTTTTGCATATATGGTTCATAAAACCCTTTTTATTTGTATGAAATCACCAGAAATAGCTGCATAAAAAGTGCTGTTTTGGAACCCTATTTTTTACGTATTTTTTTACGTAATTTTTGCGCAACTTGAACGTAATCGAACGTAATTTGAACGTAATTTGAACGTACTTTGAACGTAATCCGAACGGTTTGGATTTCGGAGAACGGTTTTGAATGGGAAACAACGTACACATTACGGTCTTTAATGGCCCTGAACGGTTCTGAACAGTGCCATAAGGTTTAGCCGCATAGAAGCTCAAAATCCGAAGAAATAGTTGCTGTTTTGGGGGCTTCAAAATAGTAACCCAAAGAGGTGCTCCAATGCTTGAACGGGTTTTATCGTATAGGAGAATAATTATTCTCAAAAACATACTTTATTAATAATTATGCTGCCAAAGAATAATTATTCTCTTTAGGGTGCTCCAGGTACGCTTAGATGCAGCAGTTGATGGGATGAGTTTGGGACACGCCCATCAGCAGTGTTCAGTAACTCAACCCTTATTCTTTTAAGATGATATTCCAGGTTTGGCAAGGGTCTTCCCATTGCCAAAACATCTCAGAAACAATGGTATCATCATCGAAAACATGTCCATATTTATATATATATAATCCGTCATCGAAACAAATCCAAACAGCATCCAGCTGTCAAAGAATGTTACATCATTTTTCTCATCGAAACATCCAAACAAACAGCTGTCAGCTATAGCTGTTCAACGTGGCAACTCTCCCAGGGATCAGTTTCGGTGGTGTCCCAGTGATTCGCTCCTCCATGTTGGGCGATGTGTCGGATCTCTTGCAGCTGCAAAGTGGACGAAAGGACGAAGGTGCCAAGCGCCCAAGCTACCGGGACGCTGGGGCGTTGTGGGACGTTGATTTGAACCTAGCGGAAATCATAGGATTTTATAGGATTCCTAGGTGTATCATAGGATTTGTTATAGGATTTTATCCTTTTTATAGGATTTGAACCTAATAACTTTATCCTATGATTATCCCATTTGATCCTTTTTGTACAGCCATTATGATGCCATTACTATTCCATTATTGGTGAAACCAACTAATGATCTGGATGAATTATAATGACCTCACGTCGTGACGTCACTGCAATGATGGTGTATATCTGGGAAAAATACCCAAATGTCCGTATGATAACAGTTTTGTTCAGGTGAGTGAATTAGTAAATTTCAACCAGAAACTATATATATATATATTAAATAGTACACACCAAGTTTTTTAAGATGTATGATTTGTGAACCCTTGGGTGTTTTATCTATGATTTGTTTTTTTTGAAATAGAACGCCTAGAACGCCCCCCCATGTTTGGAATTGGTCTTTGCCACTGTTTTGAGAAAGGTCTTGGTTTCGACTGGAGTTTCTTAATTCTAGTTTGACATGATGTGCAAAAGCCCCCTTCCACCGCACCATTTTGTTGAAGGATTCCATTTTCCAAGTTTTATGAAGTGGTATTGGATTTCTCTCCCATGGATTTCTGAGTTTTTTTCCCAAGTTTTTACTTCCATTTTGATGAAGGATTTCTCTTGTCCCAAGTTCCATTAAATTTATGCAGTTGGTCTTAGCTACATGTTGCGTCCAATGGTTGGGCCAGTTTTTATCACTTGGGCAACATGATGCTGGCCCGCCATCAGATGATTTCTTTGAGATGGTGCATTTTAGCACGATATATTCATGCATATGATATTGATATTGTAGGAGTGCTAAACTGTGTTGGGAGTCAATATGAATATCAATAATGATGTTTTACCAACATTATACCAACATAATGATTATGTTGATTTGAAAATGATAATTTACCAACATAATTATCCAGGATACCAGCACATTGGATATAACAGATCATTGTTTACCATGAAGCTGCCTCCCTTGCAGGAAAGTTGGTGGCTGTCTTTGCAGCTTGGCACCAGACATGTTTCAACTTCAAGTCCTAACCTATTTCGGGCTAAGTAAAGTATGAGGCTTTCCGGTCCATTTCCCATGAACCAATGCTCCGATTTTGGTAAAGTGATGTGCACGTTTGCCAAAGGATGTGCGATTATAGCCCTCCAATAACTATGGTTTATGGTACTTATAACTATAGTTACTGGTGCTTATAAACCAACTTATAACTGGGGGGCCTCACATTGTAGGTATACATGGAACCTGCGACGCCACCACATGTATTGGATGCGCTCAGGACATCTCCAGCAAGTTGGCTGCGAGCGCCTTGATCTCTCTGGGCTTTACGGTCATCGACCTTTCGGGCTACCAGGCATTGCCGGCACGGGTGGTCAACCCGTTCTCCCCGGTCTCCTTTTCTAAATGTGCCCGGGATATACCACAGGCTGGTGACAACTTTACTATGTTCAAGATCAGATCTTCCAAACAACTATGTTATTATATTGGATTCTTGATTTTCATGATTCTTTCCTCAAACCACACACCAAAAAAAACTGGTGCCCCATACCTAGCTCTATTATTTTTGTATGAAACCATCATGTGGATCCACTCTTCAGGCAGGCGAACCCCAAGGGCCATCGGCAAAGCTAGCGATTCGCATCTTCTACGGCTTGGTCCCGGCGGTTCTGGGGGGATTTTCCGCCCTGGTGGTCTTCGTTCTGCCTCTGGGACGTGCACAGCATCGGCAGAGCATCGGGCGGTGAACTGGAACTGGAGTATCCCTCAACGATCTGACCCTGAAAATTCAGTTTCGGGAAGAAAAACAATATAAATGGAACATGTATGAACATGTGATATCATGGTTTTCAGTTGTTGTTTGTTTTTTTAAGTTGAACAGGGTGTTTGTGACCATTGAGGTTTCTTGTCATCCATTGCCATGATTTTGGGGTGTTGGGTCACGATGGCCTGTTGGGAAAACATCTGGAGTGTTCTTTTTTGGTTCCTCCGGTCGTGAAGATCAGCAAAAAGAAACAACAACTTAGGATCAATTTGGATGTTTCAACAATTACCTGCAGAATTACCAGTTCGTTTCTTAGAAACCAGATCCCTTAACAGCAAGTCGAATCTTTGGTAAACTAACATAGCTGTGGAAAATCACCATGTTTGAGTGGATAAATCAACTATTTCTATGCCCATTTTCAATAGCTATGTTGAATTACCAGAGGGGAACTTGTAGCTTTGGTATCAGGGGACCCATTTTCAGCCCTTTCGGAAGACCTCGGGATGGCCACCGGCAGGTATCCCCTTGACCGAGCGAAACATGCAGAGGTCCTGAGTCAAATTGATGTCAATCCAGAGACCCTGGGAAAACCAAGTGACTCGGCGATCACGAAATGATTTTTAGATCAGATCACCAGTTGATGCAAAAAGACACTGGCTGCATACTTCTTGTTGTTTTTTGCGAAAGAATGGTGGCATCATTACCCGAATATCCCATATACATCCATAATCATCCATCCATAATCATCCACATATATATATATATCACTGGTTGGTGGTTTGGAACCTTTTATATTTTTCAATCATATTGGGAATGTCATCATCCCAACTAACGAACTCCATCATTTTTCAGATGGGTAGGGCTCAACCACCAACCAGATAATATCATAGCCGTACGCTCTTGACATGTGTCATTTATGTGTTGAAGCTGTTTGTTTTTACGGAACCTCCAATAGAAGAACATCCAAAAAAAAGCAGCTTGGCGGACCCCTTGTTCCATCATGTTTTCCAAAGGAGCAGCTCACTGAGCAAACGCTGAGCGCAACGCTCCTAGCAACAGAAATAGAATACTGTACCATATGTTTGGCTATATTTTGTGGGGATATTCCCTGAAATTTAAGCCTGAAAAATAGGCCTTATATATGGTGGGTACCTCCACTTCAGGTTCCTGAAATGGCCACTGATACAAAGAATCCTGCTGTTTCATGTTTTTTCGGGTAAGTGCAGGGTATATCTAGGGTTGGACACATCCACCTCAAAGCGTAACAAACGTTTAGTCTAACTGGTGATCTGTGCCACACCCCGGTGGCAAAGCCACTGTGGGCGGGCTGGCTTCGTCCTTGCTATGCAGGAAGGAACAAAAACAAGATCCTTTGGGAGAGGTGGCCTGGAAGCAGAAGCTTCCAGATGAATTAGGAAGCAACATCATAGTATCAGTTGTAGTTAAGTTACATGGATATAAGTTTTAACCATCCCTAAATATAGATTATTGGATGGTTATGCCAAGGACTAGCTCAGTCCGAGTTGACTCCCTACTGAAATGCGAAATGAGCATCCTGGTCGCTGTTCACATCCAACCCTAGGTCAACACTGCTAGTCAACATCCTACAGTCCTACAGTACTGGCATCCAAAAATTGATTTCCCGTCATATGATGTTCCCCTCCAAACTGAACACGGAATCTCAAAAATGATGGTTTTTCTTGATTTTGCCTATATAGCTATGTTATGATATTTGGGCATATTTGGGCATCAGCATTATACCAGGCCGTCTCCCAATGGCCGCCCACCCTGCCGAAAAACAGGAGAGCTCCCACTCTCGCCGCCGGCGCGGTCGCCGCCGCTTTGGGCGGGGTCCGGATCGCCTGGCGTTGATCGTTTGGGTTTTCGATACGAAGGCTCCCTGGCTCCCCAAACGAAACCCCAGTAGGAAAATGATAGAAGATGTGGGTTTCACCAACAAAGATATGCATGGGATTTAATGGGGATTTTCTATGACACACATATATATATATATATATGATTGAATGTGTTTTTATAGCTGATTTATGTATGAATATTCTAATGGGGATGAGCCACCCTTAACGGGCCAAGGTAATGACCGTGAGGACCGCGCCAAGTTGTCCAAGTTGCAGGTGGGATGTGGTCAAAATCACGGGAGCCAAAAACCTTGGAGAAACCGTGGTTGGCCCAGTTGAATGATGTAAAAAAAATCTGGTTACGGTGGTTTCAAACATTTTTCCATATTTTTATATAATCAAAGGAAGTTGGGAAGCAATACTTCCGAGTTACGAATGACTTTTACTTGATGAAATTGACTATGATGAAGGGTGGTACGTGATCTAACAATACATAACAAAAGAATAAGAAGCTATGAAATTGACTATGATGAAGGGTGGTAGGTCATGTGACAATACATAATCCAACAATACATAACAAAAGAATAAGAAGCTATGAAATTGACTCTGATGAAGGGTGGTACATCATGTAACAACACATAATCTAACAATTCATAGCAAAAGAATAAGAAGCGATGAAATTGACTATGATGAAGGGTGGTAGATCACATAACAAAACATAATCCAACAATACATAACAAAAGAATAAGAAGCTATGAAATTGACTATGATGAAGGGTGGTAGATCACATAACAAAACATAATCTAACAATTCATAACAAAAGAAAAAGAAGCGATGAAATTGACTATGATGAAGGGTGGTAGATCACATGACAATACATAACAAAAGAATAAGAAGCTATGACACAGGGTGGTGACGAAGGGATGTGGTTACGATGGGAAGTGGTGAGGAAGGGAAGTGGTGAGGAAGGGAAGTGGTGACGAAGGGAAGCGGTGAAGAAGGGAAGTGATGATGAAGGGGAGTGGTGACGAAGGGACGTGGCGAGGAAGGGAAGTGGTGGAGAAGGAAAGTGGTGACGAAGGGAAGTGGTGAAGAAGGGAAGTGATGATGAAGGGGAGTGGTGACGAAGGGAAGTGGTGAGGAAGGGAAGTGGTGAAGAAGGGAAGTCGTGACGAAGGGAAGTGGTGAAGAAGGGAAGTGGTGACGAAGGGAAGTGGTGAGAAGGGAAGTGGTGACGAAGGGAAGTGGTGACGAAGGGAAGTGGTGGAGAAGGGAAGTGGTGACGAAGGGAAGCGGTGACGAAGGGAAGTGGTGACGAAGGGAAGTGGTGACGAAGGGAAGTGATGATGAAGGGGAATGGTGAGGAAGGGAGGTGGGGACGATGGGAAGTGGTGAGGAAGGGAAGTAGTGAGGAAGGGAAGTGGTGACGAAGGGAGGTGGTGACGATGGGAAGTGGTGACGATGGGAAGTGGTGAGGAAGGGAAGGGGTGAGTTGGGGAGGAAGATGAGGAAGCCGGAGCACGAAACCTTGCGTTTTTCCGAGTAAAGTGGCTGCAGCCGGCGATGAAAGGTACCTCGTCTGTGCGGCGGTTGCGGCTGGGGTCGTTTCTGTCGCGAATTGTTCCTCCTATGTGTTTTGCAACGAGTGGGTGTTCCTGTGTGCGTAGTTCTATGCGCTTCTTGAAGCTGTGGTGGCAGATCGCATTGGAATGGCTGCATGATTGTTGTCATTTGGTGTTGCCACGTCCGTAGATAGGTGCAGGTATGCTACGGGATGCTGCGAAACGCAGTGTAGTGGCTGCATGAATGTTGCATGCCGTGTGTTGTGGGGAGGAAGCCGGAGCACGAAACCTTGTGTTTTTCCGTGTAAAGTGGCTGCAGCCGGCGATGAAAGCTACCTCGTCTGTGCGGCGGTTGCGGCTGGGGTCGTTTTGTGCGCGAATTGTTCCTCCTATGTGTTTTGCAACGAGTGGTTGTTCCTGTGTGCGTAGTTCTATGCGTTTCTGGAAGCTGTGGTGGCAGATCGCATTGGAATGGCTGCATGATTGTTGTCATTTGGTGTTGCTACGTCCGTAGATAGGTGCAGGTTTGCTACGGGATGCTGCGAAACGCAGTGTAATGGCTGCATGAATGTTGCATGGGCTATGTTTTGGGGAGGAAGCTGGAGCACGAAACCTTGTGTTTTTCCGTGTAAAGTGGCTGCAGCCGGCGATGAAAGGTACCTCGTGTGGGCGGCGGGTGCGGCTGCGGTCGTTTCATGCGCGAATTGTTCCTCCTATGTGTTTTGCAACGAGTGGTTGTGTCTGTGTGCGTAGTTCTATGCGGTTTTTGAATCTCTGGTTGCAGATTGCATTGGAATGGCTGCTTGATTGTCGTCATCTGATGTTGCCATGTGCGTAGATAGGTGCAGGTTTGCGACGAGATGCTGTGAAACGCATTGTAATGGCTGCATGAATGTTGCATGGGCTATGTTTTGGGGAGGAAGCCGGAGCACGAAACCTTGTGTTTTTCCGTGTAAAGTGGCTGCAGCCGGCGATGAAAGGTACCTCGTGTGTGCGGCGGGTGCGGCTGCGGTCTTTTCTGTCGCGAATTGTTCCTCCTATGTGTTTTGCAACGAGTGGTTGTTCCTGTGTGCGTAGTTCTATGCGTTTCTTGAAGCTGTGGTGGCAGATCGCATTGGAATGGCTGCATGATTGTTGTCATTTGGTGTTGCCACGTCCGTAGATAGGTGCAGATTTGCTACGGGATGCTGCGAAACGCATTGTAGTGGCTGCATGAATGTTGCATGGGCTATGTTGTGGGGAGGAAGCCGGAGCACGAAACCTTGTGTTTTTCCGTGTAAAGTGGCTGCAGCCGGCGATGAAAGGTACCTCGTCTGTGCGGCGGTTGCGGCTGGGGTCGTTTTTGTCGCGAATTGTTCCTCCTATGTGTTTTGCAACGAGTGGTTGTTCCTGTGTGCGTAGTTCTATGCGCTTCTTGAAGCTGTGGTGGCAGATCGCATTGGAATGGCTGCATGATTGTTGTCATTTGGTGTTGCCACTTCCGTAGATAGGTGCAGGTTTGCTACGGGATGCTGCGAAACGCATTGTAGTGGCTGCGTCAAGGTTGCTCGGTGCTGCGGCTGCATGCGTAATACAATTGTCTTTTGCAGCTGAAGATCGTAAATCGTATTGGAATGGCTGCATCCACGCTGCAATAGTGATTTGTCAGCAGATTTTCTCAATTTTGGCGCTAATAATTTTCCTTCTAAAAATCCTTTTAAAAAATGCTTCAAAATCGTCTTTTTGTCGCTTTGGCGTCGAGATCCGGTTTTGGAGCTGCAATTTTCGACACCGTTGCGCGTAGCTCTATTGTGTTTTGCAACTCAGTCTCTGCAGATCGCAACGTAGTGGCTGCGTCAAGGTTGCTTGGTGCAGCGGCTGCATGCGTAATACTATTGTCTTTTGCAGCTGAAGATCGTAAATCGTATTGGAACGGCTGCATCAAGGCTGCGAAAGTGATTTGTCAGCAGATTTTCTCAGTTTTGGCGCTAATAATTTTCCTTTTAAAATTCCTTTTAAAAAGTGCTTCAAAATCGTCTTTTTGTCGCTTTGGCGTCGAGATCCGGTTTTGGAGCTGCAATTTCCGACGCCATTGCACGTAGTTCTATTGTGTTTTGCAACTCAGTCTCTGCAGATCGCATTGTAGTGGCTGCGTCAAGGTTGCTTGGTGCAGCGGCTGCATGCGTAATACTATTGTCTTTTGCAGCTGAAGATCGTAAATCGTATTGGAATGGCTGCATCAAGGCTGCGAAAGTGATTTGTCAGCAGATTTTCTCAATTTTGGTGCAATGTGAAGTGTGAGGAAAGTGTTTGCATTCTACCGGGGTCGCGCGCAGGTCATGTTCTTGGACAGCAACACTGCAACAGCTTCGCACAAAGCACGCACGCACGGGCCTGGCTGGCGCACGGCGCATGCAAGTTCCTTGGTAGTAGTACTGGGAAGTGATTCATGAAAGCTTAGGTGACATATGAGAAGAGATGAGATGAGAAGAGATGAGCTGGGATAAGGTGAGAAGAGCTCAGATGAGATGAAGTGTGGAGTGTGAAGAGTGCAGTGTGAAGTGTGGGGCGTGAAGAGTGCAGTGTGAAGTGTGGAGTGTGAAGTGTGAAGTGTGGAGTGTGAAGTGTGAAGTGTGGAGTGTGCAGTGGGAAGCGTGCAGTGAAGTGTGAAGTGTGGATTGGGAAGAGTGCAGTGTGAAGTGAGAAGTGTGGAGTGCGAAGTGTGAAGTGTGCAGTGTGGAGTGTGAAGACTGCAGTGAGAAGTGGGAAGGGCGAAGTGGAGCTTCACATGTGACATGTGAAACAGGACACCACTTTCGCAGAGTGCACGCACGCACGGGCTTGGCTGGCGCACGGCGCATGCAAGTTCTATAGATGAGAAAGGTCTTATATATATCTTTAAGGCAACTTCCGCCCCGCCTCGTGCGGGTACTGCTGGTATGTATTTATATATGGGATGCCATCCTTCCCATTGACGAACTCATATTTTTCAGAGGGGTGGCTCAACCACCGACCAGAAAATGTTCATCCTGGGATGCAAAAACCATTTTTTTAAGTTCTCATCATTTGAAAAAAAAGTAAAAACATGTGTATCCACTAAGAGAATCATAAAACAAATGCTGTTGGGGTACGTATATGATTCTCATACTGGGATGCATATCTGAGATTATGACCGTCTCGTGTAAGGCGTTGATGAAACCCAATCTTTTGGGTCGGATTCTAACAGTAGCCCAACTCTGTAGCCTCGGGTAAACTAACAGTTTGCTGTGGAACATCAACCATATTTCCCTATACTCAAAAATAGTAATTTTACCAGAGGGTAGGTCTCATGGTTGAATCTGCATGTCGCAGATTGACGGTCTTTGTTTTACGGCTTGGCATCGGTTTGAGCTTGGAGATATGAGACCCCTCCATCTCACAAGCCAGGTGAGGGAAAATCCCATATTTGAAAAAAGACATGTGTAGGAATGTGTGTGTGTGTTTCCATTACCAAGTTTGATTGGCAGATGATACAGTACCAAGACAATTTTGTCCTTCCACCATGGTGTGTTCTTTTCACCGACCACGTCCCACCGGCCAAGCCCCCGAAGGTTTCTACAGAATTGGGGATCTTTGATGACTTCTTGCATAACCGCAGTCCGAAACCTCGGCTCGGCTCGCTTTCCGAAGTCATGGCGGTAGCCAGTTGCATCCAATCATGGATGACCCTTGTAGTATTGAAACCCATGGTGGCGTACGGACCCCTTCTTTCAGACCCCATGCGGAAATAGTTTCCTCTGATCCACAGATGTTTGGGCGAAGCTCTATTTTGGTACTGCAGCTATAGCAACTCACCAAATCTGCGGTGACAGGACCATGTCGCAGGATTTGGCCCAGATAGCTGGAGCAAAGAGGAAGGTGAAAAACTTCTCAAGTGGCAAGATTGCTTATCAGCATACAGAATAGACTCTAGATTGAAATGGTCTTTTGGAACATGAGAGATACTATCCTGCACCAATGCTTCTGACCTTTCTGCAAAGAAAAAGAGACTGTGGGTCCAATTTAGTCCCCAAAACCATCATTCAGCAAGATCTACCACTGTACGTTCTCAAACTTTCACAGCCAAATCTCAACCAAGCCCAATCTGTTTTCCCATTTTCCCATTTTTCCCATTTTTCCTATTTTTCCCATAGTTCCATATATTTTTCACTCAATCTACTTGGACATACTTAGAATCAATGAATTCCCAAAGCATTTTCCCCACGCATTTTCCCCACGCATTTTCCCCACGGCCAGGGCAAAGATCCCGGCGCCATGTTGGCCCAGTCCTTACCGGGCACTCCCCTGGCCGCGGCAGCCGCTGCCCCTGTGCTGCGGCCCTGCAAATCGCTGCCTGAGGGGCCACCCGTCGAGCCGAGGGCGCCCCAGGGGCCCCAGGGGCAGCGGATGCCAGCAGAAACTTGGAGGGTCAGTGGATGTCAGTGGTAAGGATACTATCCCCATATATTCCCACAATGTGAGGCCCCCCAGTTGTATGTTGGTTTATAAGCCCCAGGAACTATAGTTATAAGTACCAGAAACCACAGTTATTGGAGTTATAAACCAACTTAGATATCTTGGGGGCCTCACGTTGCAGATGTCACCAGTATTTTCTTTCAGTTCAAGGAAATAGTAATCCCTGTTAAGGATAAATGATATTTATAAATCCTAAGTTTGGTAAATGGGTATTGTATTCTTGTCTCTTGCCAGTTGCCAGTTGGATGATATCGCAGTGGGTTTGATAAGGATTACATGATTAATCCAAACCTGAGGTGTTCACAATCCAAATCTCAAGGTGAGGCCCCCATTGACCAGAGCGCTTTGTTGGCATACATAACTACGGTATATTGATTGGGGGGATATGAACTATATCTTAGGGCTTATAATTCAACTTATAACTAGAGGGTCTCACCTTGTAATAATCTTCTTCGTACCTTCATATGTATTGACTTAAAATCAAATATGTCGCACCAAAAACAAATCCCATGAACACCAGGGTGTTGTGGGATTCATGGGATAATTCATGTGGGAAGTTCCTGAGATTTTCATCCCTCCAGTGACCCCTGGGTTCAACGGTTCAACCCAGGACCAATTGCTGCAGCATTTGGACCGCGGTCGCAGCCTGGAGTTCCACGGCGGTCACCACGCGGTAGCGACGCATGCCCCGACCCCGCAGCGGCAGTTCGCAGCGCAGCCGCAGCAGTTGCCACATGTAGCGACGCCACATGTGCAACAGATGCACCATCCACAGCAGATGCAACAGCCTCAGCATCAGCAACATTTTCAGCATCAGAACCAGCACCCTCAACATCCACAGCATGTTCAACATGCACAGCAACCTCAACATCCACAGCACCCTCAACATCCACAGCACCCTCAACATCCACAGCACCCTCAACATCCACAGCACCCTCAACATCCACAGCACCCTCAACATCCACAGCACCCTCAACCTGCACAGCACCCTCAACAAGCACAGTATCCACAACATCCGCAAAATCTGCATCAACCGCATCCGCAGCACTTGCAACAGCAGCAGCACATGTCACAGCAGCAACATTTCCAGCAGCATCCACATCAGATGCAACAGCAGCATCCACAGCATCCATCACAATCTCCAGCGCCACCGTCTTCGCAGGCAGCCTACCCAGGGCCCGCTGGTAGTCCAGCGCCACAGCTGCCACTGGAGAAACGAAGACATGAGCCGCATCCGGAGTTGGATCATCATGACAAGGCCCGGACGCTGGAAACACATTGGAGTTATGCGTGTAAAACTTCGACGAATGGTGAATGGCGAGGGACTGAAATGGTGTTTTGGAGCAATTTCGATGGCTGAATGAACATAATATGCATGTATATATATATATATAAGTATATATATATATATATAAGTATATATAAAAATATATAAGTATATATAAAAATATATAAGTATATATGCATTTATATATTTATATATATATATATAGTTATTTATGATTTTATATTTATATGTATATGTGTGTGTGCATGTATATGCATTTCTTTAATAACCGAGAGAGAGAGAGAGGTATATAAATTAAATAAATAAGTATATGTACATATCTATATATTAGACATGTAAGTACATGATGCACCTCCCAAAAACGGTAGCCAGGCAGGATAATGGGATGAGATCATGATGGTGGCGCCGGGCCAAGAATGTCATGCCGCCATGCCATGTCTTGTACTAGCATCTTCCACTAGTTCAGTTGTGTTGCACACCGATGCAGAAAGAGCGGTTTCAGAATTAGTAGGGACAAGTTCAGAGAAGTACACATTCATGGTGCGTCGTGCACGCCCCCAACAGCACCAATCCAACGGTGGAGCAGAACGCGCAGTCAGAAGGCTGAAGGAGTCTCTGGCAGTTCTACGAGCTGAGATGAACGATGGTGACCCCAAGTGCCACGGGACCATCAATAGCATCACCAACATCCCACCGAAATCACAAGGTCATACTTTTTTCTTATAGTTCTTTTCCTGTAGCGCGGCAACAGCACATCCCACAGCGATACAGCAATTCTCAGTAGAAAGATGTAAACAGGTTCTCCTGCTGTAGATGTTCCACCTGGGTCTTCCAAAAAAACAGAATGTCACCAAGCAAACAACAGACTATCAACACACAGGTAGTTTGAGCCCATGACCAGTTCACCAGGGCCGTTGATTCAGCTGCCAGGATTTGCTGCAGAAGCTGCATGAGCAGCACCTGAGCCGTAAGAATAGCATCAGGACGCATGGAATCGCGGGAAGTGATGTTTGACCAATTTTGACCACATGACTGACCCCACATGACTGACTTCACTGAGCAAAAAACAATGTGATGGTTTTTATGGTTCTCAACTTTGACCCAAAGATAGCACTGAATGTCACTTGTTTTTCCATCTTCATTTAATTTCAAAATATCCTTAAAAGTTCCAAGTCACGGACCACCGCCACTTCAGGAGCCTCTCCTCCCCACGTCACGTGGGCGACCGGGGCAGCCTCTCTCCTGCCAGCGCCTCCTATGCCACTGCCGCGGCGCAGACGCAGCCGGGGCGGCCAGCGTCGACGACGCTGGCGAAAGAAGTGGACCAGGCGGTGCGGAGGGGGAAGACGGAGCCCTTGCAGCACGAGGAGTTTAGGGGGGGGGCCATGGGAGGCAGGTGCAGTGGTTCTACACATTGGAGCGGATGGTAATTGAGAATAGTCAAACTCAGCCCAGTTGACATATAAATTTCAGGGCCTTTTGTCGGTAAAGTGTTGGTATGCCATGTTTGGTTGCAAGATCCCCCGCTGCCCACGTTCCAGGACTGGCCGGAGCTGACGGGTCCCGATGGAAACGATGCACTGGAACGGGAGATGGCGGCACGAGAAGTGGAGCTAAGAGTGCTGCGCAAGGCGGCGATGATCGGCGGGTGTGGAAATTTCTTGGGATTTCTATAGAGTTTTCCTAGTGAACATATGGGGAAAAAGGATGAGACATAGGATTGGCATTGAATAAAATGATTTGTAAAAATGTTGAAGTGGTGATTTTGATGAGATTGGGGGAAGCCATGTTCTAACCTCAGTTTGAGAGGTTCCATGTTGGGATATGTTGGGTTTCAGCAGTGCACCTGCTGTTTTTTGCACGAGGAAACAGTTCTTGCAGAGATTCAGTTTTTAGAACATCCTTTTTTCCCTGCGCATCCAGTTTTAAGGTCACTTTCCTTTCTTCACCTTATCCTTGAAAGTGTGCTTTGGTATGCTCTGCTTCTTTCCATTTGTCCTACGGCCATGTTCTTTTGGAGCCGGGCATGTCAAGTCCAGGTTTGCTGCTGATGATTCGTCCGAAGATTTTTTCGGCCAGGAGTTGGAGTCGCGAAAAGAGGAGATTTTCCACTTCGAGAATCAAATCCAGGACGGCGACTTGGCCAAGGTTGCGATCAACTTTGCGTCATGGGAAGAGAACAATATCGAAATGTAGGTTCATTTCACTAAAACATGCAAATGGTCCATTTTACCAGAAAACAAACAAACAAACATTGCCTTCACATACTTCATGACATGTTCTTGACATATTCGTCACATGGTAAATTGATATGATGATTTTAGTGATATGACAATCACTATATATAGTGATTAAATATATATATATATATATATTTATTATTTATTTAATTTTATATATAGTTATGGTAAACCATGTTTTTGGTAGGCGTCCATCCCATCCGCGACATCCGCGACATCCGCCAGTCGCAGGATGCGGAGAGCCAACTGAACGCCAAGAGTCAGGAGGTTGGCACGTTGAGCGCAAAGGCGGAAGCCAAGACGGGGAAACAACAGGCGCTTCTACCCGGAGCCACGGGGGAGCCACGGGGGCATGGTTTTGTGTGGTCAAAATATAGCAAAAAACACGGGGAAATCCTTAATTTGGAGTTGATATCTGAAAGATTTGGAGTTTCAAGTTTGATGTTACATTCGTGGCTGGTAAGTGTCTTATGGACCTAATTCAATCAAAAATGCCCAGGAAACTGAAGTTTATCAGCAAAATCTCGGAAACTGGGCGTTGCTGAGGTTGGGATGGAACTAATGTGGGAAACCAAGTGCTATTAAATCTACCATTGGGGGATGGTTTTAATCCCACCCATTTAATGGGGATGGTTAACACCAGTTTTTTGAAGATTCCAAGAAAAACACTTGTCTTTTGAAAAAACATGGCTTTCCAAATTTTACCCCTAATTTCCCATAATTTGCCCGTAATTTCCCAGCTCCAAATGCCTTGCCGAGAAAAAACACGGATTATTTTGGAAAAAATCGGCCACCCCAAAAAAAAGGTGGGTGTTTGGAGGTAGGAAGTTATATTAAGCTATATTCCCCTCACCAACCATAGAATTCACCATGGTTGAGATGAGGATGGAATTATAGAATCTATGTTTTTTTGGTCAACCATTCAGAATATGTTGTTTTTCTCCTTGGAAGATGAGACTCGGGCGGAGGCAGTGCTACAGGCGGAGGCCAAGCACATTGACCTGCAGGTGCGGCATCCCCATTCTCCTGTCATATGGCTTGGGAGTGATAGAGTGGCAAATTCACCTCAAATATCCATGAAGATCATCTATGATATATGATATATCTATGTTTAATCCACTAAGCAAAGGGATTGGAATCGTCATGTTTAAACATGTTTCATGTCAACTACTCATTCCAACCCATTGAATACCATCATCCCCATTTTGTCCATCCAACAAAAATTCGGAATCAAAGCCAGAACAGCCCCATTGTCCTCTCAGTAATTATGTGTTGGATCTACACATTTCACGCAGACCTGCTGAAATGATCCCTATGATCCATGTTTCACCCATCGAAGCTATCCTTCAAAACCCCCCAAAAAACCAAGACCCGAAACAACTCATCCCATCCCATCCCCCCCTAACCCATAGCATCATAGCCATACCAGGCAACCGTACCAGGCCACATCCGCCTAGGTGGCCTCGTTGAAGAAACGCCTTGTGGCCGTGCAGACGGACCTGGTCGAAAAGGACGAGGAGCTGAAGACGCTCAGCGAGGCCTGCCAGCACGGGGCCACGGCGGTGAAGGCGAAGGAGCGGGAACACAAGGCCTTGTTGGAACAGCACAAGGACGGGTCATGGGATGGTTTGGGGGGTATGTTGGGGGATGGTCTTCTGATTCTGGTGATGTTTTGTGATGTTTTTTTCTATGAGTTTTAAGGGATGGTGGTGGGGATTGGTGGGTGGTGTGATGCTGATGTTTTTTTTAAATCTTCCTTTTTTCTCGAGGCCCTAGGGCGATGTCAGGGAAATTTGGGCTTGTCAGATCTTGTCCGGGTGTCATTGGTGTCCTTCGATGTTGCTCCAGGAGCATAAAGATGAGGTCAGCAAGTTACAGGAAAACAGCCACCTGTTACATCGGCACATGTCCATTGATCACTGGCGCCACCAGGCCCTGAAACTGAGGGAGATGCGACTGGGGAATGATGTTGATATTGGGAATAGATATTAGTTATATTAGTTATTATTTAAACATGGAAAGAATATCATGGGGATATGGGGATATAATTTTATATCTGTATATATATATATATAGATATATCGAGATAAGATGGGATTTACCCTCTGGCAATTTAACAGTTTGCCATGGAAGATCATGATGCTTAATGGTAGATTAAATTTACCGATGTTTTCATAGGCCATCTATACCAGTTCGCCAAGTTGTAGTCCTTTGGGATCTTCGCCATGGGCAACCACATCGATATGATGAATCCCCAGTGAACCGTGCAGGGTACAGCCCGCAACTTATCCCCATGGATGTATTTGCCAAGAACGATGAGGAATATTCGGTGTGTATCTAAAGCATTCGAAAACCAGGTTTTGTTTAGATTTTGTCGGTTGGTCATATAGTTATTTCATTATACTTTGTGATTGGTTGATCAAAGTCTTGTGCAATTGAAATCAGTTTTTGACCACATAGAATAGTATGTTGGTTATATCGAGGATTGTGCTGTGGTTGGTGTTTTGTCTTGGATTCATTCCATGCGTATTCGACTGTGTTCATTGCAAACATGCCTAGTTTGCACCTGTTTTAGACATGTATGTAGCCAATACTTGGTCAAGTAGATCTTGTGAACATGTCTTTTTTTTTTTAAATGCATATATACAAGTCTATATACATAACAGATACTTTTGCGTGTGTGTACATATATATATATATAATATGTATTGCATAATAATTGGATAAACAATGATAAATACATTATTTAAAACCATACGTATACATACATAGTTTAATAAATGGATGAATAAACAAATATAAACAAATAGATATAGATCAAGATCTCTGCTTCTATATATATATATATGTACATATGTGTGCACGTGTTTTTTCAGTGCCTCACTTTGATTTTCACCAAGCAACGGCGACGCCTTCGTTTTGTCTCCAGGTGCAGGCCCAGATCGAACAGGAACAGCAGGATGCCGCCATGCTCCGGCAACGCCGCGAGATGCAGCGACAAATCGAGGCCAGGGACGTTTGGCACAGGTTTTTTTCGAACGAAATTCATAGGAACAGTATAGAAATCCTGGGTAAAATGATGGAAAACATGGGGAAAATGATGGAGAAGTGAGAGAAATCATGAAAAGCAACATGTTTACCATCTGGTAAATCAAAGTGGTTTATTTGTAGATCATTTGTGAGGGTTTGCCTGCTAAAACAATGATTTTCCATACCTGTATGTTAAATTATCGTAGGTTAGAGAAAAATGTGAAGATAAGGCGAGAATTGGAAAGTATAGTTGGCAACTAATATACTGATATATACTGGGGTTTAAGACTTTCAGAAATAATAGTTTCGAGCCATAAGGTATAGTCACTCTTCTGAGCAAACATTGGCTGGTTGGTGGTTTGGAACATTTTTTATTTTCCCATATATTGGGAATAATAATCCCAACTGACTTTCATATGTTTCAGAGGGGTACGTATACCACCAACCAGTTGGAATTTAAGAACAGGATGCACTGTCAGCGATAGCTTTCCTTCGCACAGTGCAGGTGTTTCATGAAGAAATGGGCACGCTGCAGACCTACCTCCTTCGCATGGAGGAGAAGTGTGCCTGGGACCGAATGTTGTTCAAACGAGATGTTCCTCGGCCGATTCACAAGCAATTCATTTTTGGGGATCCCTTATGGATACTTATATATTCGATGGATATGGTTTGTAGATAACCAACTCAAGGTTATCTGGCTGTGGTGTGGTATACCAATGTATACCGCATCTTATGTCCATTCCAATAGGTAAAAACATGAAGAAATGGATTTAGGGTAGCCGGGTAGCCCAAGGTACCCTTCCAGAGAAACCCATCATGTAAGGAGCCCACAACAAAAATGACTTCACCATTCTCAATCCTCAAATGACTGGGATCATTCCAGGATGATCCGGTAACTATGTATCAACGATTTTTCCTAGAATTTTTTGTTGTGGGGCATGGTTTTGATGTGTTGTTTCGGTTCAAAGTGCCCCTTTCTTCAGAGTGACCAGAAACCAATTTTTTGGGGTCAAACTTGATAAATAAAAAAAATGATATATTTCAACATGGATGATGGTTGAAATTTGAAGAAATGAACAAGAATGGTATGTGATTAAATCAATGGCCATTTCAGGCGACTTTCTGTATAGTAGTAGGAAGTTTGCCGCTCCTTTTGCCGCCAAGCAATGGAAGTTTAACGGTCCTACAGAGCTGAGGCAAGTATCACGAAGATGAAATCGCACGTCGCAAGGAGCACCTTAAGGCTGAAGAAATACAGGGCTGGGGCTGGGTTACTTGACAGTTGGAATCCTCCTGTGTGTGTGTGTTCGGAGAGATGCTTCAGTTGTTTTCCTTGCTTAGGATGAGGATGAGAATGAGGATGATAATGATGATAATGATGATGATGATGCTGATGCTGATGCTGATGCTGCTTCCAAGTGCCATACGATTCGGTCAAACCACCAACCAACTGAGACCTATGTGCGCAGGCCCTGGTCATGGAGGAGCGTTTGTGCGTGGCGGCGGCGCGCATGGGCGAGCACACTGCGGAAGAGATGAAGAAGGGACACTTTTTTCTGGAAGAATGTTAGGGAATCCGCTTTGGAATCCACATGCCTTAATAATTTTTATCATTTACCTAAATGTTGGTGTTGATGATAAGGGTATGGAATCTATTGAAATCCACTTTTAATGGAAGGGCGAGTGCAGATTTTTGGTATATGATTATTGATTTATGTTTTATCAGAATGATTTTACCGCCAGATATCAGACACTAATATAATAAGCATAATGTTGTTGCACGAAATCGCCTACCGGGTTTGAGTGTAGCCAGGGGCCGGGGCCTTTCTCTTTTGTTTCCCTTGGGTTTTCCCCCGGCCTGCTTTGTTAAGCATAGTTTTTTGGCCGACAGCCAACACCGGGGTTTCAATTTTCCAACCAGCCCTGTGATTGTTTCAGCAGTGGCCTGAAGAGACCAAGGACATATGGAAGAGCAACGGTCTTTGCAGGCACGCGACTGAGTCTGACACGTGGCAACTGGAAATCCCCCATGTGAAGAAGAGGCGTCCTCCAGTTACTATAGATGTGGGAAAAGTTTGAACGGGCATGGTTTTGCAAGGAAAATGATGAATGAAAGCTGTATGCACGACCATTGATGCTGAATTTGTTTCAGCAGAAATTCAGCTTAGCCAAGCATTGCCATCCCTACTTGTAATGATCAAGTGACATTGGAAGCAGAGTTCTGGAATGCGTGGCTCAAAAACTTTACCAAACAAATGAACATGCTCAATATCGTGCATTGGCTTGCATTTCAAATATTCCGTAGACACACCCCATGTTTTATCAAAAAATGAACCACCGTATTTTCTCTTTGCACCCAACTCCGGCCTTCCTTCGACATTTGAGAGTTGCCTTAGACCAGGCAAAGCTTAAGGACCAGATCGGCAAGCAAAGTTCCTTAGCCGATGAGGCCGCCAGCTACCAATATTTCGAGGAGATGCCAAGCTGGGCGCCATGGGAATGGCATGGGAGAAGTCCTAGATTTTGGTCAAATGTTCGGACCATAGTTCTACCTAATTCTATAAAAGATCAATGGCCATTTCAGGATATTTCAGGTACCTAGAAAATATCACAAAATATCCTATTTTTCAGGCCTATGTAAGGGAATATCCCCACAAAATATTGGCAAAGATATTGTACTAACGTACCTCCATCAATTGGATCCTGAAATTCCCATTGATGGAGAGCCCGGTCTTCAGGAGGATGCCAAGAGGTCCCAGGAACAGTTGCGGGCGCTGACAGCCTGTGTGAAGGAAGCAGCCAAGGCGAGCGATGGAAAATCAAAGACCTGTGAAAAATGAGAGAGAGTGGATTTTTCGATAAGTTTTACTGCTGATTTTGTTGAATCTTCTTGATTTCCTGCTGGATTCTTGGGGATTTATTTGTTTTATACAATATGTTTTAATCATAGTGTCAACATAGATGTTGATCATGTTGATCAATTATGAGCCAAGAAGCTTCCATCAAGAATAATCACTTCCATATAATGATCAATGTGAAAAGAGTCTCTCAATTGCAACAAGATTTCCATCCAGTGTTGCCGCAATGCCAACCCCAATAAGAAGCTCCACCCGCTCCTTCATTGGTCTCATCCCAGCTCGATCCCATCGCCAAGGAGAGAAACTCTCCGACAGCTCTAGGAAGCCACTCCTTTAGAGTACAATGGACAGGTCAAAATCATCAAAATCCAATTTGATCCAAGTCATATCCTAGTGATATGCCCATGAAATGTTCCTAAAATCCATTGTTAATTCCAAGATTACCAAGATTTACCCCCCAGGTATAGTTATATCATATACTGTATATCCCAATTAAAAAAATATCCCAGTTCTATCACAAAGTTGGATTTATATCCCAATAATATCTCACTACATCCATTTATCACGGAATTCCATCTTCCATTCTTCCATAGCTTTTCCAAAGCCATGGCTTAAAGCCATGGTTTACTTCAGGTCTATCCTCCCCATCGCCAGGTGATGCGGGAACACGGCCCAGTGCACCTGAGTGATGTGGACCATGCCATCAGCCAATTCACCATGGAGCTGCGCCGCCATGGTGCAGCTCGGTTCGGAGCTGGGAGGGGTCCAAGGTAAAACAGGGGGAATCAGCTAGAAACCCCGTAGGAAATATATAATATAATACATAATATATATATATATCTTGGTATACAGATATTATAAGATATTAAACGAGATTAACGGACGTTATAAGATATTATAGGTAATATATATATATATGTATATGTATATGTTTATTGTATATGTATTTTATATTCTTTAGATATTGAAGTACAAAATCTGTAGCCATGGCATGGTATTCACACGGTGAGCCATTGTGAATCCACATGGACCAGGAAAAAAGGCTTATTAGATGACCCCGACATCAACGGAATGGGCAAAAAAGTAGGTCGGTTCTATAGTATATGTTTAGATTGATTGCATTCATGATTCATATATATCATATATCTTTAGATATTTTTCTAGATACTTTAGTTCCAAGCGGGAAGTCCGTGAACTCATGACCTCAACTCAGACATTCTCGGTCTGACCTGGGACTTCTGGAATTTCAGCCCTAAAGTCCTAAAGGTTACTGCATTCTCATCTTTTACGGGGCAGCGCAGATATAAATGTCTTTGTACCCCCAGCATCCCTATCACACTACAGTATCTAACGATATCTAAAGATACATCCATCATGAATGCAATCAATCTATAAACAAAACTTCAACTCACCTATCATTCGATGAAGCCCCTATCAAAATCATCGAAGTTGTTTCACCGATCGATTCACCTATCGCGCCGCTAAGGAGATGATTCCACCCATCACTCGGCTCAGCCATAGCAGCCACCTGGTGGCGAATCAGCTCACTGTCTTCTGTGTTCCTTGGCCACTTCCACCGTTTTTTTTCACCCCATGTCCCATAGGATCCATGGTGCTTGGTATATATGCTAACATGACTGGGGTATATTGATGGTAAATGTTACCATATATATATATGGCATACATGGATCCTATGGGTGTTGATAGGGAAACTGATTTTCGAAAGGGGATTGGCTTTGCCCGGCAATGGCCGTTGAAAGCGGCTCAGTGATGATCAGCCAAATGGAGACTAGTCGCTGGGAATAACCGCCCCAACGTTTCGGGGAAAGGGCGGAAAATTTCATTGCGCAAACGCAATCCTGGGTTGACAAACCATAGGCCCAATTCTGCCCTTTGAATCCAGATGGGTTTTTCTTAAACCATAGGTAAGCCAGAATTTTCAAACCTGATGCATTTGACAAACCATAGGGCCAATTCTTTAACCTTGGAAACGTGGGATGCATCAGGACCCCGACCAGATTAGTAGAATGCAAGGGATCTCACGGGAAAAAAAACGTGGAGAGCACTGGGGATGGCAAGGGATCTCACCGCAATCCAGGTGCAGTTCTCAGAGAAGCATTCTGAAAGAGTTTGATAGTTCAATAGTTCACTGTCACTAGTTGATAGTTGAACCATTGAACTATTGAACCATTGGTATATATATAACAGAATCCAATGGTTCAATAGTTCAATGGTACTTTTGACATTTACCAAAATCAAATCATTCATAGGGGTTCACGGATTGAGCCCGCTCCCCTTAAAGGCCACCCTGCCTAATTATTCAATAGATGTGATTGTTCATGCAGCTATGAGTGGTTGTTCGTAGTTGGCAAGGCTTACTCAGAAAGCCCTCACAGTTGGAGCTACAGTCAGAGTTTCCCAACCTCAGGATAGCGATGATCACATATTGAATACTCATCATAATTGAATCATAAAATGCTCATCATGGTAATATAACATTCATAGAATTGGATGATGGGAAAATTTACAGGAAAGCCCTATATTTGATGGTAAAAACCATGGTTTCCTGTAGTTTTTCCCTTAAACCAATCCAGTGAAACATGATAACATATTTTGCCAGCCAAACGCCACAGACGGTGGTCATTTTGGCCGGCTGAGGAGCTTTCATCTTCTGGCCAGCTCTGCGTCAGGAGCAAATCTGGTCTCGTACCGATGTTGGACTTTCTGAAGCAGCACGGCTACGTCCAGCCGCTGGGCTGGTGACCATGATATGGTGGGATAGCATGGGATAAGTATCTGGTACTAGCGGTGGTGGAATATCATGATAGATCATGGGAACATCATGGGAAATTAGGGAAACATAGCTTCTCAAGTTGGTAAACATTCAGCCTATACTTCAATCACTCCATGGCCAAGGCATGTATAATCTGGTATACCATATATATATATACATATAATATATATATATATATATATGATATGTATATATAAATACACATATCAATTTTATGTTCTATTCCCCAGTGGCTCTCGCATGTTTTCACAACTTCAAACGGCCACAAAACGGCCATCGCTGAGGAAAGCCGCCACCAAACCCGTCCCTTCCAAGGGAACCTCCCCAGCTGCGGGCGCTCCGAAGTCGGCGCCGCTTTCGGCGGCGCAGCCGAAGCCCAAGCTGCGGCATCAGAAGTCGGCGCAGCATGCGGCGGCGGAAGCGCATGATGCTTGGAGAGGTGGGTACATGTGTGTACAATGGGGAATAATTAATGGGAAATATCATGGGGATATATAATAACCATATACCATGGGAAATTCTCTAATGTATACAATGTGTATACTGTATATATATATGTTATAGTATAGTATATAACATAACAAAATATAATATAATATAATATATTATACAAAATAATATAACATAATATAATATAACATAAGATGATATATAATATAATTTAACATAATATAACATAATATTAAATAGATAATATATATTATATCTAATAATATATAATATAACATAATATAATATCTAATATCTAAAAACATATAATATAATATACTATAATATAATTTAATAAAATATAACTTAATATAATACAATATATAATATATTAAATATAATATTTAATATATAATTTATAATGTATTATATGTAATATTTAATTGATAATATATAATATATAATATATAATATATAATATACAATATACAATTTACAATATATAATATTTAATACATAATATAATATATATATATATACATACGTATATGTACGCGATACATGAGACTAGTAAGTAAATAGTGCGTTAGGGTTCTAATACGAAATTGTGCTGCCAATATGTCCGAAGCGTGGAATGTTTTGGCGTGATGCAGGGTTTAAACAGCAGAACCAAATAGGAACAATTGGACTCAGGGATGGGCCAACGGCCAACTGATGGCCGACAAAGCCTCATAGATTGTTGTACATGATTGACTCCGGGCTGGGATTTACTGTACCATGAATACAATGCGGATTAGTGTCTACATTGAATTTCTGGGATTCCCGAGGGAATCTCGAAACAAGAATGGTGTGGAAGATTTTCCAAGATTCGAATTTGCATTGTTTGGGACAATCAGACTGTGCATGTTTGGATGAACATCCTGCGCATAACTTCGGGCAGTTGGTGGAATTGATTGCATGATAGACGGTCGGTCAATTAAAAGGCAATCTGGGTGATTTGAAAAAACGGTGCTTGCAATGTATAAAACTTCCACACGCAAACACACAAAAATATATGATGATTAATTATTTGATAATGCTGCAAGTAGGGCAAGACTTTTGTTTGAACGTCAAGTGTTATTGGTAGTCATGTCCAATCACGATGTAATTCACAAATTTGGCCCTACCTCAAGATGGAGTTCCCCCACCGAAACCCACTGAGGAAACGCCACATACAATCGTCCACCATAAGGAAGGTGCCACCATGGCAGTGTGAATGGCAGCCAACACGGCTGCGCGCTGGCAACAAAAAGGCTGCAAGATGGCGCAGGGTTCCCCTCCGGTGTCATCAAACACGACAAGCTGGGACATCCCGTCGGAATGAAGCTTTTAAGGGGAAACTCAACGAAAAATGGGAGATGTTTCATTGCCACCTTTGAAGTTTGGGAGGTGCGAGCCACTCTTCACATGGGGGACTTATGTTGTGTCATGGCTTGGGCCTGGGTCGACAAGCACGTTTAGTTTCTGGGTGTATTATTGGGGAGTTCCAGTGGCAATCCTCGGGGCCCTGAGATAGATGGATACGGATACTTAATGATACTTGGACATGGAAGAAGCATATTTTCTTTGAAAACATATCACCACAATTATGTTCAATAACGCTTGCTATCCCAAATGAGATTTCCGTGCGCTACGTGGGCATGTGTGCATGTCTTCCCTTGATGCATCCTTGCACCAAGTCAAGTCACCCTTAAGCTGTGTTCACATGTGTTCACCTCTGTTCAGCTATTTTCAGCTATTTTCAGCTCCATTAAAAAAGTAGAGCTCCGTTGCTTGATACTTCCAACCTGTCCCCGACCATGCGCCTCGCCGTCCCTCCCTGTTCTTCCTCTTTGTTGGCGTCCTGGCTGAGCGAAATCGTGCAGCAGTGGACCCTGAGGAGTTACAGCAGTGGACCAACTTCTTTGAGACCAACGCAGGTGGCTCCATGCCGCACTGAGATGCCAAGAGCTTTGCCATGAACGTTGCTCGTGGGAGTTTGGATGTCCATAGGATGATTTGGACGAGCAACATGGGGAAGAATTAGCCCATTGTTAGTTTGGCAGCAAAGTTTGGCATGATATATGTATATATATATATATGTGTGTGTGTGTTTTGATGGGGCAAATGAAGATGATATTCTTTGGGATGCCCTTATTTTCAAACGCACCAACATGTTCCTTCAGTCATGGCCTTTGTTTCTTCCATCCCCAGTCTCCAAACATGGATAAACCGGATAACCATGGGAGGACGCCCGCATCCCATGCATTTTTGGATATTTTTGGACGATCTCAGGTTCTTCAAAGAAGCCGCCCCGGCTTAGAGGAGTTGAAGACGTGGGCCACTTTTCTTCGGAGTCATGGAGGTGGCTCGATGTTTGCAATCGATGCCAGAAAGGCGGCCTGGAAACTTCAAGGAGAGGATTTTTCAGGTTTCTTCCCATGAAACAGAAATGAAACGGCAATCCGCCACCTGGGGAACGTTGGGCACCGATACTTTTTCTTCTTGGCTGCTCTCTGAAATCGGAGCTCATCCCAAGTTGGATTGGAAGAAGTGGGCCGAGTTCTTCCGCCACTCGGAGGAAACATGGATCCCATTCAAGAAAGAAGCCTTCAAAGTGCTGCGCAAGTCCAAATTTGGATGATGATGAAGCGAAGAGTTGCTGGTTGGTGGTTTGGAAAATGAATTTCAATTGAATTTCATGTTTAACATGTTTTAACCATATATTTGGATTAATAATCCCAACCGAAAAACTCATATTTTTCAGAGGGGTAGGTATGCCACCAACCAGGGCCATGTTCTTCCAGAGCAGGGACGGTGTTTCATTGGATCGACTCCCGCCTGATCAGCGGCACAGTGGCACAGCCGTGTCACAGCCGTGTCGGATCATGTCGGCGCGCGGAGATGTGAGAAAAAACAAGCTAGTCTTGTGGGGAAATCTCGGAGATACTAATGTTTAACATCATGAAATGATATGAAATGTATTGATTGCATCTGCCGGTTGAATCTCCATGGGTCCCACGGAAAATGGAAAAGGAGGTGTCATCAGAGGGATCACTCTTCTATTGTCTTGGGAGCCTCCTCTAAAATGGCTATTGCCATGTTTCACCACCATTTTCGTTGCTACTTGAAACCAAACTGTCATGTTAGCTGGTGTTGGCGGTTAGCCATATTATGTTATTATAGCTTCCATCCGTTAATATGGGATGATGGCCGACATTGACAAACATAATCTCATCAGGGTGGGGCGCATCCACCAACCCATTGTTGCCCCTGGTTCTGGCTCAGAACTGACCGTGGGACCCGCGCGGGAAGCGATACGCAGGTGCGATCATAGGGATCCATAAACACATTAACATGGTGACAAGGTGAGGCCCAGCTGGCTTGTTGTATATTAAAGCCATGAAACTATACGGTACGTAGTTACATCCTCCTAATCAACCCAACAGGTCACCAAGACAAATGTGCGTCAACTTGGCCATCGGCACTTCACCTTGTAGAAGATTTCAGGTTAGGGTTTTGTTGGATAGAACATGATAGAACATGGTCTTCTTAGACGTCATAGGGGCCCATGATAACATAATCCCGCTTTGCTAATCTGATAGCGGCTTGAGAGCATCATCCCTACGCTCTCTTCTTAGTGATCCGCCACATGGAACCACGAATCCACCAACACATATGTTTACAAACCAATTCGGGTTGAGAATGGGACTTACAAGCTAATCCAGCTGCACAAAATAATAGGTACTGTATGACTCATCGGCATTGGGCACTCGTTGAGAGGAGAAGCTTTCAATGCATTTCAATGTGACGTTTTACATATGGGTTTTTGGTTGCAAAAAAATAGTTCAGCATCTCTGTTTGTATGTTGTTCCTTTTTACGAACTTTAATTTTGGACACAATCAATTGATTGTTTTAAAAAACAATCATATTTTCCAGTTCCTAGGTCGATGGTGCATACTGCTTACTTCCAGAGGTTTATTCTGAAACAAGTCCCACTGGAGTCTTCTTTTTGCAGGAAAAAAATGGTGGCAAGTCATTGAGGACACCCAGTAATTGGGGTTGATGATTGGGTTGATGAAAACCCCCCGGACATGGTTGGTGGGATGGATGAATGGAATTCCATAGAATTCCAGTATCCCATGATCCCATAATTGTTTCTATCCAAGTAATATCCACTGGATTACATAGATATTATCCCATGGTTATCCCAGCAAAGCCTCATTAGCCATGATTATCAAGTAATTATCCAATGTTTACTGGATGTTACTGGATATCATGATAAAACAAGTAATATGTTCCCCTATTGGGCATGAAACCATCTGGATTCTTGGAGGATCATCCCACGAACCAACTGTGGGTGGGTTATCCCATTGATGGGTGAGCTAACCCGCGGCTTAATCAATGTTAATCAGTTCTCAGACCCTAGCTATAACCCTATAGTTAGTTTTTTTTATCCCATAGTCACCATAGTCCTGTAATAACCAGTTCATAGCCTTGTAACCATAGGCCCATAGTCATTTAATAACCCATCAGCTCCTTTTGCACCAGGTCAGCCATGGGCGGTAGCACGTCCAAGATCAAAACGGGCTCCGCGCACCGGGACCGCATCGTGCTCTTTGGCGACTCGCTGACGCAGCAGCCCCTTGCCCTGGGGAAACCTGGTGGTGTTTAAAAGATGGCGACACGCGCATATATATATGTATATATATATATGTATATATATATGTATATATATATATGTATGTATATATATATATGTATGTATAAAATGGACCTATAGATGTATAGATGACATTTGAAGATGGTGATATTTACCTGGTTTATTCGGGTATATTTTAAGGATATAGCTTGGGATATGTAGAAAGCAGAATATAGTGGGATACATTGCAGCAACCGGGCGTTTATGGGGCATTCAATGGGATGTGCAATTGGATTACTGTAATAGAACACCCGAGGATTTATAATCAACAAATATCAACAAGATGTTATTTGGTTGTGTATCATAGGCGAGTATTATTGATATGATTTAATATGGAGTATGTTCAATGTACCCCATGGATATGTTTAAACATGGGTATATTTAATAGCCCGATGGCATGGGTACGTCAAATGGTGGGATTTGTGTGAGCAGGTTTGCCACTGATGATGTTCTTTTATGCGAGTTGTGTACGCAACATAGGTAAACATATATATATATGTGTGTGTGTGTCAAGTACGGTTTTTTGATGTATTGCAAGTTTTCCGTGAGGATCAGATATGGACCGATATGGACGAAGAAAATGTGGTGGTTGCAGTGGTTGCACATCCTACTTCGGGCTGAAGGGTTCTATCATGTGTTTAAGTCTCGCGGGTGAATTAACAGTTGGGGCTGGATCCTAACCTACTCCGGTCGAAATCGCTGTGGTGATTTGGATGCGACGCTGGTCTTTGGTGATGTCTATTGGCTATGGCCAATGTGATGCAGCCATGGCTTTTGGTGAAAAATCGCTAATGTGCACCCCATGCCCCATGAGCGTTGATGTGTCTATGTTTTGTGACATGTTTCCTCATGTTTGCTCACATTCAGCTAAGAAACTGTTGAAATCTTTGGATTCCTCGTGATGTTGATGGTATGTGTGGCCGTTTTTTGTTTTTACTGCCAAAAAATGGTCGGTGCTTTATTGGTTGAAGAACGGGTCCCACCATCCAAGCTATTTACTATTTCTTGGTGATTTTTTACTTGCAAGGACCCTCCCAGTTCTAAGTTGTCCACCTAGTAAGTTGTCCTATAAACCCCATGAACTATTTTTATACCCCCCATAAGACCATATAGAATTCACCAAATTCCAAATCAACTTAGCTATACTTGGCTATTAGCTATCATAAATAAGCTAGAGAGAAATCCCACGGGTAACTTACCATATTTACACCCAATTAGCAAATGTTCAACCGTGGATTCGGGCTTTCCTTCTCGCTGAGGTCCTTCGCCCCTCAGGGCTGGGGTGCTGCCATCGCGGATGCGTACCAGCGCCGTGCCGATGTGCTGAACCGCGGATATAGCGGCCGCTCGGGTCGAAACCAAGCGCTAAATGATGGGAAAGCCATGGGAAAAGCCACGGGAGTTTTCATGATTTAGACATGTTTACCCATAGGATCCATGGTGCTGGTATATATGCTAACATTTGGGGTATGTTGATGGTAAATGTTACCATATATACCATACATGGATCCTATGGTTTAGAAACTTGGGTTGGTCTTAAAACTTGACGCTGCATCGGGTGCATCGATGTTTTTATTGTTGCTTTGCCCTGATCATTGTTGATAAACAATTCACGCCAGATGATAGAGTGGCCACGGAGAGAGAGAGAGAGAGAGAGATAGAGAGTGGCCACTTGGTTTGGTCTTGACATGATTAGACGACCAACGAAATTTCATGGTCTAGAGAGAATTGTGTCTTATCAGCGATACGGTCATTATTCAGTACCCAATAGTGTGATTTTTCATGGTACCCACAGACTGATAGAGAAAACCAAAAACCCTGGCATAACATCATGGCCATGACTTGGGTTACTCCCATTTTTCAGACACACCAAGTTTGGGTCAAAATGGTTGATCTGTTGACTGAATTCTGCAGGAAAAACTTGGTTTGATCCATGGGAATTACCTGCTGGAATTGTAGATGGGATGGCTTACAAAAAGACTCACAGTACCTGACAATACCTCTAAAAAGAGCAGATTTGTTTGGGTTGCCTTTGGGCCTTCAATTTTGATGACGGTAGCCCATTTCCATCCAGATCATCATCCACCCACTTCTCCTGGATAAGCATGCGATGGGAGATGGTTCTCCAAAAGTCTTTGTGCTGAATGATGTGATTGAATATGGTAAAACCAATACCATAAACCATCCCAATTTATTCCCAGAAATGATTTGTAAAAATATTTGGCATTGGATCTACCACATGAAGCATAGTTTCATGGTTAAATCGCAGTTAGATAAATCCCATGCCAATTTCCGCTAAACCAAGACGTAGTTATGAAGAGCTTACTGGAAATCCACATGTATCGGAAGGGTGAATACTTATACATCTTCAGCCTACAAGCGTTAGTTTTCGAATTTCTGCCACTTGACAGATCTTGACAGTAACATACAGTAACCCACCAAAAAAAATCTGGAACAGCTTCAATTCATTTTTTGGTTTTTGTAGGATTTGACTCTAACTTCTATCTTTTTTGGGCTTGCTTAAGCGGCAGGTTATACCAGCCGCTGGTGCCTAGAGATGTTGAGACATGGAGGAGGCGCCGCCAGTGGCTGCGGGATGCAGAAAGGCTTAAGATTTGAAGATCAAAAGATTCGCAGGATGTTACCATATGTTTAAGATATGTTTTTTATATACTGTATATATATATATGTTTACTTGTTTACTATTTGTTTACTGTATCTTTACTATTTGTTTACTATGTTATGCCTTTACTGCTGGCATTTCAAATTTTAAGAAATGTTGATGTAGAAGCAAGTCCTTTTCTATCGTCAGGATGCTGCCTGTGACAATGGTTTATCCATGGAGGTGTCTAGAAATGGTACGATCATATCGACAATTGCCCTCCAAAAAGATGCCATAGAAATTCCATGAAAAATCACCATGAATGTAGAATATTTAAGTAGGTCATTGAGGAAATCATTGGTTTTGAACTAATCTGGGTAAATTATAACAACCTCACTGTTCTCCCGAAGCCTGGAATCATGGTTAATAAGGGAAATCATCCCCAAATGGCCTTATTCAGGTTAGTTAAATATTATGATTTACCCCGACTAATCCACTATTTTTCCATTATAACTCCAATAACTATGGTTTATCGGTGATATAATGGGCTTAACCTAGTGGGCTTATAACCCATTTAATTTATAACGGGGGGCACCACCAACCGTAGGATTTCCACTATTTTTTATCATTGTTCATCATCGATCCAGGTATCATGGCAGATGCTGGTCCCGATGACACCACCCGACTGGTGACCATTTTCCTGGGGGCCAATGATGCGTCCTTAGAGGATCAGAACCCGGCTCAACATGTCGCCTGGCGTCAAACCGTCAACGAAAAAAACAACGGGAAAAAACCGGGAAAAATAACAAGTGAAACCATGGAATGGCTGGGAGTGGAACTTTCCCGAATTTTTGCCGTACGACCGGACTCCTGGAAACGGCGATGGAGAGAGATCTAGAAAGGAGTCATTGTCCATAGCTATGTTTGAAAGAACCAGAGGGCAATTCAGTAGTTCATGTGTCCCGAATCATGATGCTGAGCCAAGATTCTTTGCTTTCAAGACATTGGATTCTTAGAAAAACATCTAGGATCTTAGAGTTCATTCTACGATTCAACCATCGGGGCTACCGGATCCATTTATTGGGAAGCATATCAGATCCCTGCCAAACACAAAAAGTG
The DNA here is from genome assembly GCA_947184155.2 of Cladocopium goreaui. NCBI lineage: Eukaryota > Dinophyceae > Suessiales > Symbiodiniaceae > Cladocopium > Cladocopium goreaui. The sequence continues at coordinate 566,010 of CAMXCT020002402.1, forward strand.
AACGGAGAATCAGAATTACAAAACGAATTTTCGGGTTGCAAAACATGGACCCCTACCCGGCCTACCCCTTCTGAAAAATATACGCGCAAAATAAGATGGGTATAGATACGACTATCATATTATTATATTACATGTATATCTATGACACGTATCATTTCCACGCAGATGTGGAAAACATAAGAAAGGGTTCAGAATCTTCCCCCGTTGTGCCGTGCTGGTCCGCTTAAAAAAAGAACGTTTTTAGCCCACCTGGCAGGTTGAAAATGTGTCCCAGGTGCCCCTCGAGGAGTATAAATCCAACCTGCGGGAGATCGTGGTCATCACTCGCCGCTCGGACGACTCGAAGGGACGACTCGGCACGAGCCGCGCCGCGCGCTCGGGCGCCATGGACGAGCCAGGGGTTTTTAAGGATGGGTGTTAAACCATCAGAACTGATGGACATTGATGGGTTAATACTGGTTAATATGGATCAATATGGGTTAAGCCATCAGAATTAATTACCCAGTGAGAATAGCTCTGTTGATGGGTTAATACTTCAGGTATAGGGGGTTAGACTGGCTGGGGACTATTTTCTGAGCCATATAACCGGAATATATTTACTAACCAGTCGAATGGGATGGGAGAGCGGTATTTTGCAATTGGCTTGACAAGCCGTTTGATAATTATGGGCCATGTGAGTGGATCAATTAATTGGGGATATAACGGGATTTCTTTATGGGGACCATGTCCCATAGTATTAAATTTCACGAGCTCCTGGGATTTTGTGATTTTTAGGGAATATTGGATATCAAGGTCAAGATGCAATATGTGGTGCAGTGTACGCGCACAAGGGTGGCACCAAAAAACTTAAGCGTCATGGTTTGCACGGGTTTGCACTGGATCAGCCTTCCATAAATGGAATTGGTCCAATTAATCGTTCAGAAAAAATGAAAGGGTCGGAAACGGTCGGAAACATGATCAGTCCAAAACTTGTCCAACCCGCATTTTTTTTAAAATAAGCATTTCCGCGCAATGCCGTTTTTTTTTTGAAGGTCCAAAGGTGTCCAAGGGGAAACGGTTGGAAACAGTCGGAGATCGCACCTTCGCTCGGCAAAAAAATAGTTGTTTTGTAGCATATCTTCATGAAAAATGTTTGAAAATTGTGTAAAAACATGTCTTTTTTGCCGAGCGAAGGTGCGATCTCCGACTGTTTCCAACCGTTTCCCCTTGGACACCTTTGGACCTTCAAAAAAAAAAACGGCATTGCGCGGAAATGCTTATTAAAAAAAAATGCGGGTTGGACAAGTTTTGGCCTGATCATGTTTCCGACCGTTTCCGACCGTTTCCGACTGTTTCCGACCGTTTCCGACCGTTTCATTTTTTCTGAACGATTAATTGGACCAATTCCATTTATGGAAGGCTGATCCAGTGCAAACCCGTGCAAACCATGACGCTTAAGTTTTTTGGTGCCACCCTTGCGCGCGTACACTGCACCACATATTGCATCTTGACCTTGATATCCAATATTCCCTAAAAATCACAAAATCCCAGGAGCTCGTGAAATTTAATATCCCATAGGATCCATGTATGCTATATATGGAAACATTCACCATCAATATACAGTACCCCAAATGTTAGCATATAGCATACATGGATCCTATGGGTGTGGAAATGCTAATCAATGACAGATATTCCAAAATTGTGGTTGACATTGGCCGAACGATGACTAATGAAGCTGATAAACATAGCAGTTGGGATATAATATATATATATATATAATAGTATATAAGTATGCCTAGATGGGCTCATAGACACCCTCGAATGGTTGGCACATGGAATCATATGGCATACTGAACAAGTTCAAGAATCCCCAATTTGTGGTTGATGACAGTGGGCATACCCTTGCGACTGGGATGATGCAACATGACGCCCAGATGGTTAGTTACTGTGAGGTCTATGGGGTTCACAGCATTACAGATGTAGAGTGGGAAGTCTATCTGAGTCTATCTATTGTACTGGTGTGAAAATTACATAGACACCATTTGGAATAATGCAGGCCCCAAACATCGCAAACATTGGACGAATGAATTTCACTACTAAAAAGGGGGGTCCCCAGAATTCAACCGGGGTCAACATTCACCCAGGGTCCACCTTGGATTTTTGAAGGATTTGTCCACCCCACCCCGAAGCATCCCTTCCGAGGAGAACGAGCCCCGCACGCCAAGATTTTACTCATCGCTCCACCACCTGTTTGCCATGCGCAGCGCTTGCAGTTCCAGAAGGCGCCCGGATGAGCTTGGGATCAAGTCATTGGCCAAATATGTCGTCCCTCGAATTTGACAGATTTCATGTATCGAATCTATCAGTGGGTAGAACTACCCTTTGGTTATTCGACAGTTTGCTATGGACAATCACCATGTTTCACTTGATAAACCTTGTAAACCATATCTAATTATTCTTTTTTTTTGGCAACCTGTTGAAATTACCAGCAGATAACCTCAATTGGTTCCCAAACGCACCGCCATGCGCCGCCATGCGCCGCCACGCGGTGTCGCGCTTTCTCAGGAGCGCTTCGGGGAGCAAGCAACAGGAAGATTGGAGCGAACCAATGCAACTTGGTTCAGCCTGTTCAGCCTTGGTTGCCTTGTCAAAAGTTTCTGGGAGATTCCAAAGTAAACCGAAGAGGTGTTGTGCTTTTGATGATGCCAACTTTGGCAGACAACAAGAAGATCAAGGAGAGTTTTGTTTTTTTGGTGAATCTGATTTATGGTATCTATAGCCAGCGGACATCCACATATCGTTGATACATGTTGAACATGTTCAATGCCATGTTTGATTTCCCCAAGCGGATGATTGTTGTCACCTTCGCGCCAAGGAGAATGCTGGGCTGTATGCTGATGTCGTGGAACACGTGGCCGCTGACACGGCCCTGCCCTGTTTGAACCTTTGGAAGGTCTTACAGGACGGATGGGGAGTGGACTTGGGATGTTCAAATTGGTGTGAAAACCTTCGCAACCGATAGGGGACCACCCACTTTGGCCATGTCCATTGCGAGTAATTTTGTCCGCCACTTGTGTTTTGAATCAACATCTTGCGGATGATTTTCGCAGGCTATTTTTTGAAGGGTAAAGTGTATTAAAGTGTGCTATGTTGGGCTACTTTGAATGTCGTTTTGCAGTTTTCCATTGCTTTCAATGGATTTCGGCATATGGAGATCGATCAGTGGCAGCCAGCCCTGATCAGCGAGGAGGAAAGCAACTGGCCTGAACTCCTGTCTGATGGCCTGCACTTTTCCCCGGCAGGCCATAAAACCATGGGTGAAGCCGCACACCTATAGGATCCTAACGGTGCTGCTATATATGGTGCTCCATGGATCCCAACATTTTTTACCCCAGTCATGTTAGCATATATACCAGCACCATGGATCCGTCATGGGCTATGTTGCCATATGGCGGGAATCGAGAACCTCACACTCTTTTTTCGCAACAACGTTCCTGTTCAAATTTTGTCGAATTTTGTCGCGTCGACATGTGATGGTAGGCAACACTCTGGTGGGAACGAAGATCTTGCAGACGCTCTGCCAAGATGTTGCCGGCAGGCATTGCAGGGTTGCCAATGATAGATCTAGTCCAGCTGCATCATGATGAACGTGATTCTCCACCAGAAATAGGGTTGTCATTACCCCAGTTTGTTTGTTTGTGTGTGTGTGTGTCCTATTTGGCTGTTGATTGTGGTTTGGGGTTCATTCCTATTTGGCAGTAGAACTTCAAGAAGGGTGAAGAGAAACAGGGCCTGTTGGAACAATGCCATTTCCATCCCCATACCTTCGGGGAAAATCATACGGCAACGTACCCATAGGATCCATGGTGTTGGTATATATGCTAACATTTGGGGTATATTGATGGTAAATGTTACAGTATATAGCATACATGGATCCTATGGGATATGTCATTCATTCCCGGTTTAAGCGTCATCAGAACTTGCTCTATGTGCCACATTTGTGCAAATTCACATGGCCATTGAGTTCCATGATGCTTCCGAGCCCCAGCGAAACTCGAACACCTCCAGTGATCGTGGATGTTCCATATAGGCTTCTTGTAAAAAGTTACCCTCTGGCTATTTAACATGGCTATGGAAAATGGTCCATTTATAGATGACTTTCCCAGCTATAAACCTCCATTTATGGTTGGGATTTTCCATGGCTATGTTAGTCATAACCAGATAGTACTCTCCTGTAAGACGAACAGAAAGATGTGGAACAATTTGACGATCATTTTCCGGATGGGAAGCCATATGCTTGTTTTCCACAGTTTTGCTGTATGTTTACCCCATGTTAAACCTCCACTGTTTGCTGCTGAGCATTTTGACCACGCTGAGGAAGATCTCGGAGGTCTTTCCCGAGCTTGCGGTGGTTCCCTGCAAGTACACGGGCTCCTATGGAGCCACGGCAAGCGATGGAAATGTTGGATACGCTCTGAAAAATGGGGAATTCATGGGGATTGTAACTGTAGACACTGTAGTGTCTTAATTATGGTGAGGTGATTGATGGTGACTTTTATGGGGACTTGTGGGAAATTGTGGAGATGTAATGGAGAAATAGCGGGATAGATATATGATTTATATGTGTGTGTGTGATTCTATATGGATATATATATATATGTATGGATATCATGTATGATATATCAAGATAAACGACATATGTACGTGTAAGCGTACCAGAATTCAGCTTTTGTGCAGCTTCGCAGTTCCCGAACCGCTCAATTCCGCTCTTGTTCTTGTTCTTCTTGTTGTTCTTGTTCTTGTTCTTTTTTTTTGCTCTTGTTCTTGTTCTTCTTCTTGTTGTTATCTACAGTCGACCGGCCGTCGGCCGGCACACAACCTCTATGTTGTCACAAAAGAGGAGTTCAATGCGAACTGCAAAAGGCTGACAAGTCAGTTGGCACAAGGGGTGTGCTTAGTTGGCGCATGAGGTTGGTACTGTAGCTGGCTGAATTGAAACCCGCCCTGCTTGCAGTATCTCGGACCGCCCCTGTTTCCCAGGATTGTCATCCGTTTGGTACGCAAGCCATTACATTCCCATCCACGTGATGGGTCTCAGATCTGCATCACTCATTGCTTAATTACAGACGATTTATTTTAGACCTTCTCCACCTTCATCCATCATGAGAGGATTGACCAACACCTTGGTTTGATTGATTATGGCTGCCTATGTGATCTGGTTAAAACCAGCGAGTCATCACCAGCTTTAATTGACATGACTCCTCGATGCACGGGCAACTTGGCACGATCCAACCCAAAAGCAGCCATACAGGCCATACAGAATAAAGCTCCTGCATCCTTGGGGGTTTCACAGAGCTCTTCACAGAGCTCTTCACATGTTTCGATGACTTTGGCTGGGGTTATCCCCATTGGAACATTGTGTGCTCATTTGCACTCAAAAACTCCGCCCGACAAATTCCGGCACATTTCTTCCTGGTGTTCATGCGGCATGCTACATGGGGCACCCTCGGAGCCATGATTGGGTGACCTGAGGCCAGGATGTCGAGACGTGGCATCAGCCGACAGTGCCTGCAAGAGAAACTTCCGTCGGGGTGACCACCATGCACAGTTTTTCAGCGTCCTCCAATATGCCAAAAATAGGTGGCAGTTTTGTTGCGCACCTGCGGTCGTCCCGGGCGCCGCCCCCCCTAGGCCAAGGCTGCAGGGGTCGGCGGATTATATAAATAATTCAATTAGCTAGTTTATTTTTCAAATTAATTAAAATAAATGAATAAAAACATCAATAAATAAGGAAATAGATAAATAAATAAATGAAATGAATGAAATGAAATGAAATGAAATGAAAGGAAAGGAAAGGAAAGGAAATGAATGAATGAATGGATGAATGGATGAATGGATGAATGGATGAATGAATGAATGGATGAATATATATATATATATAAATATTATATATATATATTATATCATTATAAGTTATATAATTTATAGACCTCTAGGGATATTGGACTTTCGCCGGTCTGGGGGATGCAGAGCCTCACCACAGAGCCCGAGGAAATTCGGGCTCCAGTTGTTCGGGCATCACCACTGACAGCCGCTTGGTAGCAGAGGGAACACTTCAAAGTTCCAGAGTTAGTAAGTTTCTAGACAAATTTTCGTGGGATGTACGATAATATCCAAATTTCTTTCAGCTAAAAACTACATGAAGGCGATCTTGGTTATTTACGAAAAATGTCTTGTTATTGTTGTTTTTGTTGGCATTTCAGGTTTGACAGGGTTTGCGTTGCAGCCTTGGTGAACCAACATGACCAGAGGCCCTTGGTGGGAGAACATTGACAACGCCTGCCCTTCCAAGTCCTTCGAAGCATCCTGAGCGCTGGCCTAGCATTCGATGTGCAAGCGGTTGTCAGATGTCGGAGTCAACCAGCAAACGGTGAAGCCATCCAACCAGGTCAAATCCCTATGTTCACATGGTCGGAAAAATCGGGTGCCCCGAAAATTCATGGTGATCACTATAAAAATAACCCTCTCGGGGGTAATACCACGGACAACATGTTCAAAGACACCATATATTACCCATATATTATATTCAGTGTTTCATTTATCCAAACTGACTGGTTTCAGACCAAAACATAAACTTGTGTGTATTCTAACCAGGTCATGGCACCGATTCCAGTACTTGGACCTTCAATCATTGGGCGGCGTGATTTCTTCTTAACCCCTTAAAACTTCAACTTCAAAATTGTTTGATGGTTCCAACTTGCATTGCGTTTCCACCTGGACATAGAGAGGGAAATTGTTCGAAATTTGTTTACAGGTATTCAATGCACATCTGTGAACTATTAACTATATGTTTCTATATTTATTTGTTTCGTGGCTCACCTACCAGTCAGGAAAGGTAGCCGGACTTGGCAAGGTCCAAGGTGGTCAGATAGCACAGCCGCGCCACGCTGCGCGACATGTCCACGCATTCGATTGAAATCCGCTGCGCTGGTATACTGATGAGGGGTTGTTGTCGGGGTGCCAGAGGACGCGTCATGTTGAAGTAGAACCATGTAACAAATAGATAACACACACACACACGCATCTATCAACAATTGTTCCCCATCCCACGTGTTTTAAGGCAAATTGCTGGATTACCGCGATCTCGGATACAGTGGTGATGTATAGGTATTGTTAAAATGTACCAGCTGACAACTCAAATATCGCCGACCTGCCCCTTAGCGTTAAAAGCTGAATCTCAGAATTGGATGAACACCTTGATATTTGATGGTAGGGGAACATGTGTTTGATGGTTTTCCATCAAACCAAGGCAAAGTAATGATTGATAGGTGCAGGCTACACTGGAAACCAAAGTCAAGTTCTTCACCACTCATTTGCAGGCTACATGCTACATGCTACAGGCTGAGAAAAGGAGGAACGTTTCCATGGCCCTGCCCTGAAAGCTGATGACGCCATGGAGGCTGCGTCGTGTGATATTTGTGCTTGCCAGGAGCGCCTTCATCGTGTTGTGACAGCTTCTGGGCAGATTGGGTGTGGAAGATGGTGGAAATTCATGCAAAATTCGGGAGGAATTTCGGGATTAGTCAAGATTGGGTAATCCAAACTATCGGATCTTTGAAGGATCTTCAGTTATGGCCCTTTACCAGTTATAAGTACTTAGAAAACCCCATTTATAGAATTTATAATCCCATTTTCAACCAGTTATAGCTAATAAATGGCCATAACTGATAACTGTTGGCCCCAGAAAGATCGGCACTATCTCACCGAGTGCTGGCCGCTGGCTCCATGTCTCCAGATCGCCAGGTTTCTTTGGAGGAATCCGTGACAGCGTTTGAGATGCAACAGGAGGAGCATATGGTAAGTTCAACATGACCCTGGTGGTGGGTGAAAACTTGATGGCCTTGTGGGAGCAGTAGGGGTTGATAATTCTGTGTTCATCGCCAACCTCTCCATTCTAAGAGTTGATATCGACAAAACCTCTTTGGGTCCACATATTTCGATTGCTTTTTTTTTTGCCCAAGGAGACTGGAGCGTTAATTAGGAGTCTTTGAGGTTTGGTTTCAAAGTGCTTCTGTAGGGTGTGACATGAAAGAGCGATACCGGCAACCCACGCTGTTGCTGATCCGCAGACACAGAAACGGCACCTCTTTCACAACACCGGAGGCCCCTTTGCATGCACTGCACCGTTGTAGCAGCAATGTATCCGCAAGGAGGGCCGGCTGCTGACGGTGGTGCCAGAAGGCATGGGGACTGCCATTTGTCTCTTGGTTGAGGAAGGCTGCCCGTTTTTAAGGCACTGCCGGAATTAGGTACCACAAATCTGGCCCCGCAAAGCGGCTTCGGATGTTGCTGAAACACTCTGCGAAGAAAACCAAGTCCGGCAGGTCATTATTTTGTTGCCAAATAAATGCATGGCACAGGTTGGAATCCAGTTGGAATTGTAAGATGTTCATGGAACAAAAATCAACAAAACCGGTTTGAAGCTCGGTTTCACACCCCAGGTTTGAAGGCTCCTGAAAGAGCCATGCCCGTGCTCGGTGGAGAGGCGGTCGGTCCCTTTGAAATCCGATGGTTTCGGTTGGTTTTCTGGCGCTCAATAGCCCAATCTCTAAATGGTTTCAAGGGAAAAACTGCCGGTGGTTTCCTTAGGGCTCGGGCTTCAGTCAACCCGTTTGAACGCTTCAATCATCCTTCTTGTACGTATGCTTGGCTCTTAATCCACAAACAAGCCAACTTAAACAAGTCTTAAACATCACCTGGGGCACCACCCTGGCAGCTTGGCAGGTTTCTGGTAGTTCCCTGGCCACCCTGGCGTTCCTCCAGCGAATGCCCGCGCTGTGCCGTGGCCACAACCTGCTAGAGCTGGGCGCGGGGCGAGGGCTGCTGGGCATTGGCGCAGCAGCCTTGGGTGGCGCTGGGGAGGTGGGGGTGCTGGGTTGGGGTTGGGGAAAACGATGGAAACGTTGAGCTGGGGACCGTTGGGAAAATGCTGGGAAAATGATGGTTTATGATGGGAACATGATCTATAGTTTCCCAAGTTTTAAAGCCCATCATAAACCATCATAACTATTCATAACTTGGGAAAATCCCGGGGAAATTTTGTGGAAATCCCATTCCATATCTGCGGAACGGGAATCAATGATGGGAACCTATGAAAACTGGGAAAATCCCATCATACCTATTGCACTGAACTATCGCAAAACTATGGAACCTCTGGGAAACTATGAGAAACATGACATTAAGGAACATGGTTACTGGATGTTGCTGGGGGGATCATTTCAGCGGTTCCTTCTTTGAATCTGAGCTCTATGAGTCCAGGCCCCGTCAGGTGACGGATTTGGAGCCCGAGATTTGCGCGGCCCTGCGGGAAAGCCTGCAAGAGACCAGGCGTTGCTGTGTTGAAATCAGGGCTTCACTCGGGTTGGAAAAACAAAGAGATCCTGAGATCCACAATGAAATCACAGTGGATCTGCAATTGTCTCAGATTTGATAATTTGTTGCATGTATGGCGTGGGGGGCCGCAACCTTGAGAAAGATGACGCACATGATGTGTACATTTAACCACGGTCAATGAGTGCCAGAATCATGGAGTTACTAAACAAAATATCGCTCTTTCAAACATCTACCCCTCAACAGCCCTTGGTTATGACTCTGCGGGCGGCCTCACCTGGCCTGGCTGATTTTCGGCTCCAGCCCCTGAGAAGATCTCAGGGGTACCTTGCAGGATCATCCCAGTAACTGATCGGGTGAAAAAGCCCCCTAACTGGGGTTCTCTATCCAGTTCATCACTGGGTTAATGGACTGATTATGTCATAATCAATTGACAACCGGATTTTTCCTGCATTTTTTCAACATGTCATATATAGCCTATATAGCTATAGCATGCTATAACCATATTAGCCTTGAATGGTTTGACAACATAAAGTAGATTCATATAATTGCTTAATTATCGCATTTATTTCCATAACACGTCATAAACCCATCATAAAACCACATATCTTCATCTTCAGTGCCCATCACTGGGATGATCCGGGCCCCAATGAAGTGCCTTGCCCTCGCCCTGCTGCCGCTTTGTCACAGCATCGCCATCGACGGCGACCGCGGTCGCAGCCTGCCTGAGGGATCCAGTGGGCTGCCGCTGGCGAACCATCGACCTGGATGGCTGGCGAGGAATGAGAAATTTGGAGAAAGTCCAAAGAAGAGAATCCCATTGGGGATGGTAGTAGACCCCAAGATGATTGTGAATTTTGAAAAGTTGAGAAAAGGTTGAAGATCATGTTTTTTTTGTAGAGAAGGTTGGAAGGATTTTTTGTTTGATGTTTGGAAATGCTGTGTGGTTCGGGGTCCTTTGAATTCGAGGAATCGGATTGGGTGGGATTTTTGTTTCAGTTTCCTTGAGAGATTTGATGCAGGGCCGGCACTTGGCTTGGAATATGAGCATGGGATAAAATATCTTATATATGCATGTTCAGGCTAAGGCCCCAGTGTCAAGCCAGTTGTGTCAAACCAGTTGCATTCACTTCACTTGGATCGCTAGAGTGTGGCATTCGAGTCTGGTAACTTTGGAATGAATTGCTCAGATTGCTTTAGCATAACAATTTTCTTTGTTTCCATGGCAACACACTTAACCTTGCAGGAGAGATGAGTTGGTGATCGATGCTCGGCCACAGCAACATGGAGGGATGCTCATCATGCAGTTGGTCTTGATGGATGCTGGTGGCTACTGGGGCAAGATGGGCAGCAGCGATCGGCCGCGTTGGTTGCGGTCCATTTTGGCGACCAACCGACACCACGCCAGGTGGGGGAATGGAATGGCTGTTTGGCGGAATTGGGGCTGTTTGTGCTTGAATTTGGGGGCAGGCTTCCAAACTTGAAGGAGGAGGAACGGAACATTATCATTGTCATCAATGTAGGATTCACCCAATATGCCATAGCCTAAGATTTGGGAAGGTTTACTATATATATATATATATATATTTAAATGCATATATATATATATATACCACCGATATACCGCCCATTTAAGGCAATATTGGAGATGGTTTATGATATTGATGGCCTTGGGCTTACCACATTGGGTCCGTAGATCTTCCCATTTTTAGATGACTGATTTCACCCGGCATTTCCCAGGACCCACGGCCATGCCATGGTTCTCCGCTGGAAGCGCACCTTAGCGTTGACGGAGTGGCAGCAGCAGCAGTGCCACAAGAGCGGCAAGGGTCGCGAGGAGTGCATCAAGCGTTGGGAGCGCGAGAACTTTTGCTGGGAGAAGTTTCCTTTCATGGTGGAGCCTGGATGATGGAGATCTGTGGTACTGGTGGTGCTGGTGGTACTGGTTGGGGGTAGTAGATTCCACATGGTGACCATGGTGATTGGTGGATGGTTATTGGATGTGGTTGATTGGGTTGAAAGTTGGAGATAATTAATTGATATAAAAACTAGTGATGGTGGTTAAGTTACGTTAAGTTGTGATGGTTGGGTTTGAGAACGGCAAGTACTCCAGTGATGGTGTGTGATGGTTGGGGTTGGTCATGCGGGGTTGGGGAGTTGGACATGCTGGCAGCACCCCACCAGAGCCCAGAAAAATTTCGAGTCTTATCAATGACCAGGGTGTCTTGGTACATTTTGTCTTGGACACCCGGGACCAGACATTGGTGTGAAACATCTTCAGGGATATGGTGTTTTTGTTCAACGAATCAGCTCTTTTTGAGGATTAACATCTTTAAGGATGGTTGTTCCGAAAGAATCCAAGGGTTGTCTTTCTTGTGTTTCTTAAACATTTCTTTGGCACTTCAAATTGAGGATTACTTGCTGAATTCCCAAGAGTTCACGCACATGATCATGCTGGATGCGGATGCAGCCCTGGTGCGGCATCACGTGGACATCCTTGGTGGCATCGCGCAGCAGATGTTCCTAGGAGATGTGGTGGGGATGGATTCACCGGAACTTGCTGTAGTTCGGCCAGGGGTTGTTAGCGGCTGTAAAATTTCTGGGAGGAACCATACTTAACCATATATTGGGATATAATTTATGCTAATATTGGTATTATATATGGCTAGGTTGGGAGAAATAATTTATGACTTAACCTCTGTAATCTATGACTATGTTTATATCACAGTACTGTATATGACTCTTTTTTGGAACTGGAACCCAAAGTAGGAGGCAAGGAAAGGACAACCGAAGAGGGTCCGATTTTCAAGCTGTTTCTGAAGGATCGGCGTGGGTCCATGGATGCCAATTACATGGCTTCCCATTAACGTCCAATGGTCAGTGGAAAAATGCGGGTTGGACACGTCAAGTTGGGGTTTCCCAGCCCGTTGAACCGCCAGACCTGTCAATGGGCAGCGAGGCATGATCAAAACATCGACGTTTTCCTGACCAATGAAGATTGGCTGAAGAACGGCGAGAACCGCATCAATGGCGGAGTGATCATGGCCAGAAACTCCAAATGGTCAGAGGACATGTGTCTCGGATCAAGGTAACGCTGTCACAGTGACTAATTAAAGTTTGCAAAACATGTTCCAACATTTCTAACCAATCATCAGGCTTCATCAGGTAGATATCATTGATAAGTGTGCTTCATCAATCATATGTTCACATGTGGTCATTAGGTAGACTTGATCACAATTTTCAATAAATAAATTGGGCAGATTGCCCAGCCTGCTTGACCCAGTTGCTGCAGTTGAAGCCGAGACTTATTTCGTCAAGTCACAGGGACTTCTTTAAAGTTGTTTTATTTCACCGCGTTCATTTCTGGAATTTCTTGATGCTACTGAAATTAAACAGCATCAAGTGGTCTTTCAAGTTTTCTTGGGCTACTACATCCGACTACATCCCCCTCGGTTTTGTTCAACCTTCATCATATTTGACACTCAGCGACGACGCCACGCCCACCAGCTGCGAGTCGCGGAGGTTTCAGGATGCCTTCGATGCCCACAAGCTGGGCCCCAAGATGCACAAGAAGTGGCGCATCGGCGAGACCGGCGTCATGTGCACCAGCAACGAGCAGCTCCTTAGCGCACACTGGGAGATGGAGAAATTTCCTGTTCACATACTGCTTTAAACCACCCACACATATAGCTTATATATGCTCATATAGCCATGTCTACTTTGTGGCATCCTATTTCTTTTGGTTTCAGAAGCAGCTCTGTGATGCCGTGTCAGCAATGGCCTAGCCAAAATTGGACCCACCATGAATCTAACCTGACAGTGGAAGTTCCCGTGAAGGATTGGGACCAAAGCAGTTCAAATCCCAAGTTTTCTTTGGCTCATCTCCCATCTTTTAGTTGTCGTTGAAACACCTTTTCCCACTTTCAACTCCCCGTTTGTTCAATAAAGACGAGTATAGACGTGATCACATGGCCATGAATTTCCCTAGCATTTCCATGGGTTCTATGGTGAACCACGGCCCGGGTCCCTTGTTTCTCCACGGCCGGCATCTGAGGATCTGCCTCAATGACCTCTTCTACGGCCATGGTCGGAAGATCATGCAGGGCCATATGGCCTTCGAGAGCGGCATCGTACCGTGGCGCTGCGAGGGCCTGGTGGGTTTCAACTCAACAAAATGATGATTCCACTGGATTTTCATACCTTAGGAATGGCACGGGGTGTGCATATATGACATATCAAGAATCAAAAGGAGCAGTGATTCATCTAAATTGATATCACCTACATACTTGCTTGTACAGTCTCATGGGGTTGTAGACACGACAGAGAAGTTGATTGATAGGACATGACTGCGGGAACTTGTAGCTGCGGTTTCACTTTGCGTTTGCAATGGGTTTGTTGTGGCTTCGGATTGCATGGGGCATGGGCGACTGAGTCATTGTGATCATTGTGTTTCTACCAAAAAACAGGACTTTTCTTCCGGCAAATCTCCTCCAACACGGTTGAACTTGGGGTCCCACCCCGAATTTGGTAAAACTGATTCGAGCTACTGGATGTTGGGATGAGCTAACATCTCCCTAAGCACCATCACTGCTGCATATGGCGCGAGGTGTACAACCGTGGGGGCTGCACCCTGAAGCATTGCTGGGAGAAGATTTCGGACCCCTCCATGGAAGCCTTGCGCATGACGGATGAGCGCCACTTGGCCGAATGGGATGATGGAAGATGGAAGGTGGAGCGGTGGAGCTGAGGATTTATGAGGATTCATGTGACGATTTTTTGTCTATTTGGATGAATTTCACCAGGTTTGCCAAAGATCCCCAGAAGCTTGGGGATGGTTTGGGGCACGGGGGATCCAGAGAATGCTGTTGCAGATTGTCACGTGGACTGGCCAGGTCTAGGCGTGATGGTGCTGGCCGGATACTTCTAGTAATGCGGGATAATGCGGGAAACCCAATAAGAAACCTACCATTTGGGATGGTTTATAGCGCCCATGTATGGTGATTTGGGGGATGGTTTCTTATTGGGCTTACCACATCCCATGTTTGGATGCTCCCAATTCTCGCTAAGCCTCCAGATTTGCTTCAATTTCCACTCAACCTCCATGTTTGGTTGCTTAGACCACCAGTTGGACCACGTTTTTTTTTGCGGCCAGTCACCACGCCAGGGTTGTTGATCGTCCACTTCATGGGCGGCAGCAAGAACTTCGCCCCGGAGATCCTCTGTGGCGACCCGAGCTACACCGGCGAAGCGCCGGACGGCTACGGCTGCGCCGGACGGGCGTAGCTATGCTACGCCGGAGCAGCGAAAAAACGGGCGTCGTTTTGGGCGGCGCTGGGGTCCGATCTTTGAAGGATCCTTGAAGATCGCATATAATATAATCTGTCTATATTAGGGATGATCATGATGAATGGGGATTCTCTAAGTCTAAAAATATCTAGAAATCATATCCCCCGCAACATAGAATGTGCCCATTCGATGGTTCCAAGATGTGCAAATCCCCTTGCTAAAGCCATGACGATGATTTCTTGGGGGTGTTTGAGATTATGGGATGGGATTAGTAACTAAACATATCGAGTTGCAAACCACTTACTGGCTGCTGGTGGAAAATGTTCAGGGGGCATTCCTGGATGTTGAAATCGCTCAAAGCCATGATATCATTTTTCCGGTGATATTTTTTTTCAATATATATATATATACTGGTTGGTGGTTTGGAACATTATTTTTCCATATATTGGGAATGTCATCATCCCAACTGACTTTCATTTTTTCAGAGGGGTAGGTATACCACCAACCAGTATATATATATCCCATCAGAATCTTGACTGACTCCTTATGACTGGAAATCCTGAGTCATGAGCATTACCTTCCGGTGAACAGAGGGAGCCAAGAAGCTATGGGATTTTCAGGTTGATATCCCCATGAAATCCCAGGTCTTCCCCATGGATTCTAAATAATCAGAACTGGCATTCAATAAGTACAGATTATTTATTACATCACCGCTGATATCATTTAAGATATCCCAAGTCTATTCCTGATTACCCTCCGGTAATCAAATGTGGCACTTGGAAACCCACTAGAAATGGAGGGTTCAATATGAAAATCACCTATAAATCGTGTATTTTCCATTGCCATGTTTGATTACCGGAGGGTAATCAGGAATAGAATCCCCCATCGATCCCACCAGACTCCCCCCAGTGGATCCTACACGGGACCCCGAGCCTCGCAGGTCCCGCGGCACGGCGCTGCGCGGCCTAGAGGTGCGGCAGTTGGACTGGGACGACGGCCTGGAAGAGGCGTGGAGGAGCTACACGCGCTGGATGAGATCCCACGGGGGTGAAGAATTCATGGTTTTTACAGGGTTTTTTAGCCATCAAACTATGGGGATATAAGTGAATAGTAGTGTGAATATGACTAATTATTTATATATATATGGGATCATGTTATCCAATATTTTGGGGATTGTTTTTTTGAATTATTTGGGCCCCGGGACTTGTGAAGTGGTTAGTCACTGGTGGAAAACATTGGCTAATCTCATGGTCCAAGTCTCAACATGCCCAGCATGCCTCAACCCCTTGAAAAAGATGGACTATTCCCATGATTCAGCAGTCTCACATCGCATCAAATTATTCATCATCCCTTAGTACTGTGGCAGTAATGTGGGTAAAACAATCATAAAACATCCCCGAAGTCACCATAAATGGGTGGTATGTTTACCATTTCCAGTCATGGGTGCTTTGTGACATTGTTTTACCCACATTACTCGATTTTCATGGACATTTCGAAGGCTTTTTATTGTGATGTTGCTGGTGATTAATGGAAATCTATGAGATATGGGATCTAAAATGATCTATCATAGTATTTTCATAGTCATATAGAGTCATATTCATCCATCATTCCTATGTTTTTTCATGATCATAGCCGCCATGGCAGGCGCTCAGCCGTGGCCCTGGGCTGCTTTTGGGCTCCGAGCTGCTCTGGGCCGATGATGCTGTGGAGGCCGTGGCATTTTCCGGGGATAACCTGGGTATAACCCCCGATGAATGAATAGGATTTTATGGGGATATCGGATACCTACGAAATCCTCAGGCTATAATAATGGTCTGAATGCATTCAGGCTGAATATTTAGCCTGAACCATTTTTTTTGCCCGAGCTAAAAAAATAGCCCGAGGCACTTTGCGCAAAAAATGCTGGCTCAAGTGTATTGAAATCAATGTCACATATTGAATGGCATGGATAAGGCGGTGCATATTTGAGAAATCCCAGAAGAAACTGTACCATACTGTACCATAATGTCATGCAACCTTCCTACAAATCAGCAATGTCAGAAGCACAAAGCAGCAGCCCGGTTAGCTGATAACTGAATAAATCTGACTGGTTTCCATCCAAACTATAACTTCATATTCAAAAATGATTCTGTGACATGGTGATAGGTATATTACTTAATTCAAGCATGGTTTGAATTTCCAAAAAAAAAAGATCAGGATTTGAACTGCAAAAAAAACATGAAACATCTGAACATTTTGAGTTGGGGCATTTTTTGCCCGATTAGTGTGTTTTTTTGCCCGAGTTTTTCATGATTTGTTTTGGTCGTTGACCAAATTCAGCCCGATTTTTTCATAAATTCAGGTTTGCAGTTCCAAATCAAGATCAAAATCGCAGAGTCCCAAAACCAATATAGTGGAAACAAGATGCGTCATGAACCTGTGCAAAGCTTGCAAAATATGCCTTTTACATCCTTTTACCACCAATACACGTCAAGCGTGCCACAGTCTGGTAACTTTCTGGATTCTTAATTATTGAGCTTATTGTTTGATCTAATTCTACAGGACGAGAACAGGATACGGTAAGCATTGGGATGACCAGGTAGTTCTTGAGTTCTTCCCTGGTTTGAACCTGATTTCTTATCAAATTCACGTTGAGATTCAAACAAATCAGCCTGAAAATCAGAAAATAGCCTAAGATCACTCTCAGACCGAAATTTCAGTCTGAGACCCCAAAAGTTTGTTTTTCCTCTTCAGGCTGAAATTATGTCCTTTTGGAGTTCCTAGGTATAGCCATTGATGAATGAATGGGATTTGTTTAATGGATTTTGATGGGGATATAACCATCGATGATGGGAATTCTAAGAGACTTTTTCGTTTTTTTTTCTCGAGTTTTGAAGGATTTAAATGGGAAAATCATCGAATTACATGGGTTTTAAGATTCTTAGCCGTCTCGGCAATGTAACATTTCTATGGAAACTGTCCCAAGATTGTGGGATAAACTAGGGTCTGCAAGACCTATGGTTGAAAGGATCCAAAAATCATGGCTTTGCCAGATGTACTGTACGCTGGTTTGCTGCAAGGTAAGATTATTATTATTGTTGCAGTTATTCAAAGACGCAGTAAAAGATTAGGTTCCTGGTGATGACTATGTTGTTATTATTTCTAATGCTATTGTCGTTTTCATATATCTGTGGGTCTTTGGAAAATATGTGAGTATAGGGTAGTATAGTGTATCTCAGTTCCTTTGGTGGTTGGCATATCCAAACAAGATAGAGGATGAGGAAAATGCTTCAAAGTGGTCTATCAACAGGCACGCACAAAACTTAAAGACTGGAACCAAGGTGCCACAATTTACAAGGGGTAGATTACCTGTTGGGTTCCATATCAAATTTGTGTGGGTATGTCATGCTATATCCCAACGGAGTTGTGAATTCCACCCCCATCATCCGAATGGCTCTGCATACTATTTCTATCATGGTTTTACCCCCAAGTCTGGGAACGCCAAGTGTTTTGGAGGTCAAACTGAGATATTGACAGTTTCATTTTGTGTATGTACCTTCTAGATTCCTTTTGGTAATCAAACATGGCAATGGAAAATCCACCATTTGTGGATGATTTCCTAATATAACCCTCTCATTTATAGGGAATTTCCAGTTGCCATGCCATGTTTGATATCTTCCCCAATTTGGGAAGCTAACCCCCACAGCCACCAATGCTACCTGTCAGAGCTGCGCAGCAGGCGCTTCTGGAGGCGGTGGTGCCAGCCGTGGTGGATCATGACTGGATTTGGGTCTACGGCGCTGCGCTGAGACCGTCCAACGTGGCTGGGCACCACTCGTGTTTCATGATGTTTCATGGCTGGAACTCAACCAACAAACATAACTTGGGGGTGCCTCACCTTGTAGATCATGTTTCGTTTTCCCTTGATGGGTTGTGAGAATGCGGCTTGTCCAGGAATGATCCTGATCGCAGATCCGCATTTCTGTTGGTGAAATCCACATGTTTTTTTCAGGTCGAATCCCCATTTTTGTTGGTGAAATCCACCTTCTTGTAGGTCAAATCAAATCCATTCAAATCCCATTTTTTCGATATTTTTCTTGGTTACCCCCTGGCTATTTAACATAGCCATGGAAAATTGCCCATAGAAATAGATGGTTGGTAAACGGTTTACCTATTAAAAATTGTGATTTTCCATTGCTATGTTAAATAACCAGATGGTAAATCCCCAGTTTTTCACCGCCATGGGACATTGGATGGGACCGACAGGGCCCTGCCCGGCACCGAACTCAGGACATCTTCATGCGTCGTTTAGCTGCCATCGCTGGCACCAGCTTGTCCTGCCATGGGGCGGTGATCGAGACCCGTTGTGGGAAATGCCACGGGGTCCAAGTGCGAGAGGAAACCAACGTGTTGCTGTGGAAACGGAGCGAATGAGGTGGGTTTTTGATGGTTTTTGGTTGGAAAACTGTTGGAAATTCCCATGAAATGCCAACATTTCATGGTGGATCCATGATGATCCATCCATTTTTCTAAAATTGCACGTTCTGGAGCATCCCCCATTTTGGAACAAACCCAGGTAAAGGTCGGGTGAGAGAAAAAACCGACCTCAATGGACCTTAGAGCCTTAGAGGTGGTTTGTGGAAAAATCATCCACAAAGCCATCTAAAGCCCAAAGCGGCTGCTTTTAGAT
This sequence comes from Cladocopium goreaui, assembly GCA_947184155.2. Lineage (NCBI taxonomy): Eukaryota > Dinophyceae > Suessiales > Symbiodiniaceae > Cladocopium > Cladocopium goreaui. Next base: position 585,334 of record CAMXCT020002402.1, read on the forward strand.
TTGAAAAAAAAGGCCGGATGCAGACTGTGTTGATGGCATGCCCTTCTGGCTGCATTGCAAGTGCGCAGAAAAAAATATTCGACTTGCTAATGGTGGCGATTGCACTGACCAATCGAAATATGTCTGTAAGGTTCTGCCCATTAATTAATCCACTTCCTTGGTTTGATCTTCATTTTTCCATAGTAAATCTTCACGTTATTTCAACTCAAATCATCTAAAATTCACAGTTTTTCTAATCAAATGCAGACACAAGTGGCAATGTCTAACACCAGTCAACCACCTTGTTTTGACTTTTGTTCCAATGACATAGCCCCAAATCAGATCACAGCAGGTGAAAGCCTGAAAGCCTCAACCACCGAGGCAAAATGGGGCTGTTGCTGGGATGGCTGCTGGGCCGCGTTGCGGCCTTCCTCTGCGGCTTCCTCTCCGCGAAGCAGCTGGGACGGATTGGGACGGGGATTACACCCAAACAAGTTGGGATTTCACATGATTTAACCTAGTTATGGAGAGTTAAGCAACAAATGATGGGGATATCATGGGAATATCATTGAACAGCAGACATCAGGGTGTCTACGTAGTGACGTAGTTTCTGACCAATGATGAACCCGTATTTCGGAAGAAACTGCCTACTTGATTGAGGGGGTGCAACCACACTGCATTTGCACCGTGGGGATAGGAGCGAGCGGCATTTGTTTGCGAGTGATTCGGGCCATAAGTTTCACTTGGAGTTCAGCTGACACCGGGGGAGTACCGCTGACGAGTTTATGTCGCTCTTTCTTCTTTGGTGGCTCTTATTTCCCATCCATCTTCGGAAAAATATCCCAGCATTGCCTCATAGTGATTTTCCCTCATGGTAACCAATAAGCCAACCCCAACAGAGGTTTATCAAATTAGCTTTTGGGATCATGGTTGGTATGACCCCCAGCCATGGTTGGCATAGGATGGTGACTATGGCAGGTGAATCCCACATCAACTCAGTGATGTCCCAGGTTGGGCACACCGGTAAACATCGACTCTACAATCATGCAGGTCTGGCCGGCTGCAAATCGGATGTTGTGATTTGACATGGTCCACTTGATAATTCGCTAAGGATATTTCTAGGGGTCTAGAGAAATAGTACCCTCATTGTAGACAAGCATGATGGGAAACCTGCTCTTTTCATCGAATCCATTCGAATCCACGATGTCCCTAATGAATCCTAATGACAATTGAGACTGTCCATGCCCATGTTTGCAGGAAATCTTGCTGGAGGTTGCTTCCGCGCTTGGCGCCATCCCTTTTGGCTCAGCTGTCGGGTTTCGACCTGCCGAACTTTACCCGCCACCATGCAGGACCTGGTGACAGGTTGGCTGAGTCGCTTCACTGCCGCCCTGGAGCAGGGGGCAGTGAGCAATGGCATCTTTGCTGCCGAATGCTACTGGAGGGATCTGGTAGCCTTCACCTGGAATCTGGATGCAAAAGGGCCTGGGGAAGGTTTGAAATGTGAAAAAGCAGAATGACCCCATGGTACCCTTTGGTAATCAAACATGGCCATTGGAAACCGATCGAGGTTTTTCTAGCGATAATCAATAAACTTCTTGCAGATCAATGGCATTCAATGGCCCTATGGAGGTTTTCTAATTCATCACTATTTCCAAATTAGTTAGGTATAAATTCCTAACTACAGATGATTTCCAAATTAATTTAGGTACATAGATTTTTCAACTAATCTATAGAAGATGTTGCAATTAATCGCTATTTCCAAATTTCCAAATTAATTGAGGTATCGCTATAGAGTCTTAACTATAGATTTTCCAACTATAGATGAAGCTTTTTCCATCACACCTGGCGCCACCATGTGGCTCCTAGGAATCTGAAAACCATGGAGGGCCAGGAGGCAATCGAAGAGATGGTGAAGACCGTGAAGCCCAAAGCCACCTGGGCCATCAAAGGCGCCGCATAAGCGGAGTTCGCAAGTAGGGAATCCGCAAAACATCACAAAACCATGGGAGAATCATGGGAAATATGAGAAAACCATGGGAAAATATGGGAAAATCATGGGAAAATCATAGGAAAATACAGGGTTTCATGGGAATTGATGATATTGATGTGGGAAAACTAGGAATATACAACCAACAATAGTGGGATATAAATGGATAGAATGATGATTCAGTAAGCAAAACGTGGCTGGAATTCCCTTTTACTAAATGGAGGTTCAGTTCGCTGGGAAAATCAACGAGCTCAATAGCCAAGTTTTTCCGGCCAGCCATGTTTGATTGAGCTTGTAGCTGCTTGAGCCTACGATCATGCCTCTAATCTCATGAAGTTACGAAATCATCATCATATCACTGTATATCCATGGATATCCAACTATTGTTGGTTATACGTGTGTCCCTATCATATCCGCATAAATTCCATGATGCCCCCATTTCAAATCCCATAGAAAGCCCTAACAATTAACAGTAAATCCCTCATTCCTCATGATATCCTCATGATATCCCACTATTGCTGGTTATATCCCCATGTTTTCCATATACACCCAGTATTTCTGGTTATATCCCACTGTTTTTCTTATGAATTCCCATGAAACCCCAACGAGCCTGCCAGGTGATGCGCAAGACGCCGGCGAGGGTCGCGTGGAAGCATGGCTCACTTTCGACCCTTGGCACAACGAACGAAGCGCGCTCGTTTCTCTTATTTCTTCGTGGATTTTTTTTTTAAAGCATGGGATTTTATTCATTAACCATATAGATATAACTGATATAACCCCCAACTTAATCCTACTTGCTGGACTTATACACCAACTTAGCCAACGACTGGGGCACCCTGCAGATCGCCCATGGCTTCAGGAAACGGAGCTGCTCCATGGGGTGGGTCATGTGCGGCTGAATGCGGATGGCACATGTTGGACCCTGATGACCGCAGCAGATCAGCTGAGCCTTGGTGGTGTGGAGCAGTGACGAAAGCCTGGCTCCAGGGATGAGCCCCATAAAAATCATGGGAAAACGCACGGTTTCGGAGTTTTTCACAGAAAAAAATGCGACATTGATTTCAAAAGGGATAATGGAAGTATGTGGTTTCCTGTTGATTTCCCCTTCAAACCAATCCAATGACTGGCAGATTCGGGTGAATACCATCCATATGGATGGTTGATATCAACTAATGTGATGGAATTAATGATTGATTAGGGTTGACCATCATGCTTAAATATACATCATTCAATAGGGTGAAACTTTTGTTTGTAAAGATGTTTCATTACCCCAAACTTGGACTATCCAGTGTATATACTTCATCAATGGTTTATGACTGGGGATTGGACATGATGTCATTAGGTTGATGAATAAATTCTAGGTAAATCTTGTTTTAGGATGTTTAAGCGTTGAAATTTGGGGTTGGACCAACAGATTATCGAAATTAGAGATACAATTCTTGCATTCAAGAAATAGTCGGTGACTGCCCATTGAAAAGAAATTAGAGATACATTGGTGAGGTGTAGTGCAAGGAGTTATTTCTATCATTTTTCTATTCCATCCAAGTGTGTGGTTTGGGCGTGTTGACGGCAAGGTCATTGGGTTCAATTTACCGTTGGGTGTTTCTGAGGGTTGGAATTGGGTTTCCATTGATTCGGGTTTCCATTGAGTCTTGAGCCTGTTTGTTGGCAATAGGCCTAATAATATATCCTATAGTACGGGTTTGATTGAAGATAGGGTACCCCAAAATCTAGGGTAACTCAGGAATATTCAGGATCTATGTATCATCATCATTTTCTCACACATGAAGGTAACCCTCACTTTTGGATACACCCAAATATCGCATATGGAACGCAAGGCACCGCTTATGAATGCTTATGTGGCAGGATGATCGCCGGCCATTCCAGGATGAATACCCTCTGGTAAACTAACATAACTCTGGAAAGATCCACCATTTTCGATGGGTAAATCAACTATTTCTATGGTCATTTTCAATAGCTTTTTGTATGTATACCAGAGGGTAGCCATTTGGGGCAGTCATTCTGCTTGAGGAAAGCTGCTCCGGATCCGTCAGGGCCTAACCGCTCTGAGGGAAGGCCCTATGGTGCCCTGGCATGACTGGTTGGGACCCACGACCCCGCCCCCAACTCCAGCAGAAACAAACAGATCGAAAAGGCTATGAATCTAAGCCATGCCCCAATTTTACCAGATGTGGAATTCATGTCGTGAATCCAATCTGGGTACAGTATAGTGACCTCACGTCGTGACCTCAGTGGAATCATGATTTATAGATGGGGAATCATTCTTATTTAAGGTTAGCCAGATGAATATCATCCCAATATTAGCCTTATTACAGGTTATTTCATTCAATATTCTAGTTTACCCTAGGGATATTGTTTGAATCATTGGGATAATATGGGGGTGTTTCCCTATATATATATATATATACTGGTTGGTGGTTTGGAACATATTTTATTTTTCCATATATTGGGAATAATACTCCCAACTGACGAACTCATATTTTTCAGAGGGGTTGAAACCACCAACCAGATATAAATCATGTGATTTACCCAGATCCAATGGCCAACCTCCCCATGTTGTTCACCCAACGACCTTAGCGCAGAGCGCATCGCTTCCAAGGTTCCATACGAGGTCGTGTGCCAATCACCACGCGCCCTGGAACAGATCGATATTGCATGGATCTCACATGGTTAAAATGGTTATATAATATGGGAATAACACAAAATGAACCTGCCAACTGTTTCAGGAAACATGGGTTTTTGCCACTGAGCCCCCAACTTTGAAGAATAGCTTGGTCCCACAGGTCGTGCCGGCTCCGGCCAGTGCGCCCTGCGGTCTAAGGCAAGCGGAAGAGAAGAGAGCAGCCCTTGGAGTTGATGAAGAACCTTTTGCCGCTGGGAAAATTTGTAGAAATCATGATGGGTTCCATCAACATCTACGGAATACCCTCCGGTAAACGTTTACAGTTTGCGAACTGGAAAACAACCATTTGTAATAGGGAAATCAACTATTTCTATGGGCCATGAAATCAATAGCCATGTTGAATTACCAGAGCGTATCTACGGTAATTATGGGTTTCCATTGCCAGCCCAAAGGTAGCTGCTAAGGGATGGATGTGTGGATGCTGAATGCACCATTTTGCGCGGAGGGTCTTCAAACTTTTCACAAAAAAATGTGTGATGGAGTTGTTCGAGCTAGCACCGGGTCTAGTACTGTCTAATATGATTGGCCCATTCGTGACTTCTCAGGATCATCGCATATTTTAGTGCCTGGAATTTTCATGGCTTTTGCAAGTGGATGAATGAGGTTTCTTTTCTATCAACAATTGCAATGTTATTGTCCATGTTGCTTTTCGCAGGCATGTCTGGCACATGGGGTTGTGCTTCACCTGCATGATACACCATATGGCACAACTACCCATATATGTCCATGTTCAATGGCTGAATGAAGGACACCCATCTAGTTCAAGAAAACATGGAAAATTGAATAAAGTCGAAAGTTTGCCGGTCTTTTCCCATCCACACTGCAGGATGTCATCAGGTTGCCATAGCTTTTCCTAAGGTTTCATAGTTTTTGTTTTCTGCTAGGGTTCTCACAGATTCATAGGTCATAGGTTTTGTCACAGGGTTTTCCAGGGGTTTTCCAAGGGTTTTCCAAGGGTTTTCCTAGATTTTCAGCTTCATCCCCATGCCCCTTCCCCCAGCCATCCCCATCCCCAGGTGGTCATCGTTGGCGGTGGCCAATGCGGCCTGGCTCTGGCCACACGGCTGCAGCGGATGTCGGTGCCCTACGTGGTGCTGGACCAAAATCCGCGGCCCGGGGACAGCTGGCGCAACCGTGGCTTCGACGATGCGGTCCCGTGGGGCGATGGATTTCTGCATTTTCTGGTGAATTTCACCCGTTGAAAATAGGCAAATTGTACAATGTGAGGCCCCCCAGTTATAAGTTGGTTAAGAAAAGCCCCAGTAACTATAGTTATAAGTACCATAAACCATAGTTATTGGAGTTATAAACCAACTTAGCTATCTTGGGGGCCTCACATTGTAGGAATTTGGTCGGATGGTGATGGATTTGAACAGTTGGGGTCTTGACCCAAGCGATTTTTGGAGCTTGGTGAATGATTGTAGCCAGATGGGATGGTGATGCCTTATGAGCAGGAGGTTTGAAAAGATGTCATTTTGAGTATTAAAGTCATTTGTAAAAAACCCTTCCTAATATCAAACAGTCCCCTGAAACCATGATTTTAGTGGATGAAAACCACATCTTTGGACCATATAGAATGATTAAAATGGTCGGGTTTAGTATTGGGGGAGATGTTATTGATGAATGATTAGCATTGATGAGTTGTATTCAGTTGTCTCATGTTTGGCAAGGGAAATGGGATGGCAATTCTCACTGACTCATATTTCGTTGGGATCACCAACCCCTTTGGGACTGGGGAGAGACAGACTTTCCCGTACCAAGGATGCTTGGAGATAGTCATATTATATATTTGATATTATTTGTATATGTTTGTTGCAATTGGATATATTATGATGTATTGTTGCCATGGTTTGCATGGGTCATTGGCGCTTCGTTTTTGTTTAGATGGTGTTCAGTCTTGATGGCAGTCGGCCCTTTTGGCCAAAACTTGGATAATTTGCTCAAAAAAACATGGTCATCAATCACCTGGTAAAGAAGCATGTTACATGAACATGTGAATTTATAGGATGGAGGACTTTTTCGATTTTTTCCCTCAACATTAGACACATTAGTCGCATTAGTCACCCATCACCATAGCGACCGTTGACCGTTTCGAGCTCCAGAGCTCTCAGGCTACGACTGCCTCCACCTGCACGATCCCATCTTCGCCAATCATCTGCCGCACCTGCCGCTGCCGGACCACTGGCCACTGTGGATGCACAAGGATCAGATGGCCCATTGGTTGGATGCTCGACAGACGACGGGAAAGCTTCTGAGGTGGGAAAACGGAGTTAGGCAAAGAAAAACATGTCAGAATCCAGCATAAACTAACTCAGCAAGTGTCTAAACTTTGAACTTTTTTTTGGGTTAGGTTCGCGCACGCAAGGGGGGGGCTCCATTTTATACCCCAAAATCGCGCGCGAACCTAACCAAAAAAAAGGTTTACCTTTTTGTTGCACAAAAACTCACTGAGTAAGTAAATAATCCCTATGTTATTCCGTATTCATGGCTTGTGTTTTACTTTTGTTTCAGGTGGTTGTGTTCCCCTTATGCTCACTGACTCGGAAGCCTCACCTTTTTTGGGTTCATGGAGCTTGGGAAATCCGGAAATCCCCCATCAATTCATGGATATCCCCTATAAAGAATGGGCAACTCATCGGAAAAGATGGGAAGTCCCTCTATAAATGGAGGTTTAGGTCGCTGGGAACATCGACTGCTCTGCGTTTGCAAAATGAATCGCCATCTCAAACAGAAAGGCACATCTCTGAGATACATCATACAGTGATACAGAAACGGCAAAAGTGGCACAGCTTGAGACTCTTAGACTTCCACTATCCCCTTTTTTAGCGGTATTTCTATCCCCATCCAGCAGGCTACACTGCTGTCCCCAGCCATGTGAGGATGTCTATGCTTCGGCCATGGAAGTGAACTTCTGGGGCAGTTCCACTTGTTCCTCCGCCAGTTGGGACGCAACGCAGAAGCAATGGCTGGTCACTTGGTGTTGTGAAGCGACCTGCCAACTTGCGGTGAGGTTGGGATACAATTGTATGCAACAAAATTAACAATAAATAACAAATAAATACGATTAGATCAGCGTAGATAATTGGGGCATGGAGACTTGATGGCGATGGAGAGAGAGAGAGAGAGAGAGAGACACAGAGAGAGAGAGAGAGACATAGAGAGAGAGAGAGAGGGAGAGGGAGAGAGAAAGAAATACATATGTATAATGTTTTGAGACCCAGGTTATTCTCACAAATATTTTGTTACTACTGTGTATATATATAAATAATATAATATACATATACATATTTGAAGGTCATGTCAAACATCAATCCTCCAACGTTCACCCCCCAACCCCTGCAGGTGAAGGTCTCTCGCGAGGGATCAGAGGTGACATTGAGACCGAAACACCTGGTGCTGGCCACGGGTTTGCAGCTTGGGATGATGGGATGATGGGATGATGGGCAGCTGGTGCGTTGATCTTCAGGGTTTCTATAGATGTTTTTACTGTAATGTCAAGCCCGGATAAATTGCTAAACCATGGTTTATGAATTTTAGGGGGGGAACTTCTCCAATAGTCATTTTGTCTGATACTTAAACGCATGGTTTTGGGGGTCTTGGGGCCTTGGGGATTAATAAACCATGGTTTATTTAGGGGGATATTCCCCCACTAGTCATGATTTGATACTTAAAATGGTACCCTCCCAATTCAACAGCCGTTTGGACGGGGTGGACATCAATCCAGGGTTGACATTATTCAGGAAGAAGATCACTAAGAACGAATGCGTAACCCCTTGCCCCAGCTTATTGTTTCAACACCCCTCAGAAACTATACTGTTTGGTGGTTTGGAACAGGATTTTATTTTTCCATATATTGGGAACAATAATCCCAATTGACTTTCATATTTTTCAGAGGGGTAGGTATACCACCAACCAGTATAGGTTGGTTTGAGGGATGGGATTGAGGCATATGACCATAGAAGGGGGGTTAATTTTGTCGCGGAATGGGATAACGATGGACGTGGATGTGCGGTCACCGCGGTCATGGATGTCATGGCGGTCTCAGGTATGGCAGCCCCATGATGCCCGAGCTGCAAAATCGCGAGAGCTTCAAGGGCGAGGTGATGCATTCCTCCGCCTACAAAAATGGGAAGAGCTACCAAGGTCGACCCGGGAACAGCTGGGCCGGGAGGTTGTGGATGTGGCAAAAACGGTTAAATTTAAAGCCATATAAGCCATACTTCACGGGGAGATTGATGAGGAAACATGGCATGTACCCTTTGGTAGTCAAACATGGCAGGGGAATCTAAATTTGTGATGGGATAATCATTTCCGAACGGATGATAATGGATGTATGTTCGGGATTTTCAGGCAAACCAGGTGAGAGCAAAAAAAGATGCACCTAGACATCCAACAAAATGATGGCGACATTTACATATCCAACAATGGTTGGGGGAGACAGCTACACAATGCGGAGACGATACTAACCAAATGTTGCGGAAATAACGAATTTTGACCAGCAAAAGCAGGAAAAAAAACTATATCTCATGGATTCTCATGGTTGGAAAGTAGAACAATGATGACGAATTTCCACAATGCTGAGTCTGATCATTGAAGATGAGTAACGTCAGGAAATTCTGGAGACGATTGGTTTGTCCAGCATGATGGCCTTTTTTCCATAGGCAAGAAGGCAGTGGTGGTGGGTTCCAATACCTCTGCACACGCGCCTTGCCAAAGGTGGGATAGGTGGGGCTTTGGAACACACGGATGAAACGGGAAATGTGTGTGAAACCTTATCTGTTATGCTGTTATGCTGTATTAGCTGTGGGCATTGAGTTCTTGTTTGAAGTATAGTTGAGCTTCAAAATTCAGGGTTGAACAAAATGCAGAGGTTCAATGAAGATATCTCCCAAAGAAAATAGTGCTTCACATTGCTTCACATATTCCCTGAATGGCTTTGAAACGGTTTGAACATGTTGGAGTCATTCTCTTGCACCATTTTCGCACCATTTTCCCGGTTTCCTGAAATGAGTGCAGCCCCAAATCATCCATTTTGAATACGATTTTCCATGAAATAAACCATCCAGCTAAGGACATTGCCGAAGACCTTTGGGAATGCGGCGCTGAAGTGACGATGGTGCAACGTCACTTGAGGGCAAAAATAATCGGAATGGTGCACAGCGTTTTTTTGTTGGGGGGGTAGAACAGACATGGCTATGAAAACTCTAAAAACATACATGTAAACATGGAATGATGATCCCAGAACTGACTTTCGAATGACTTTGGGATGTGCATCATTTGTCACGGATTGTCAATTTGTCTTCTCATTTTTGCTCCTATTGTCATGGCTTTAAGCATGGCTTAAGCATGGCTTACCCTCTGGTAAACGTTTACATAGCTATGGAAAATCACCATGCTATTTATGGGTAATTCAACTATTTCTATGGCCATTTTCAATAGCTATGTTAAATTACCAGGTAAATCCCATTAGATCACCATTAAACCACCATAAAATCACCAATTTGCCATATGTTAGTCATTACCAGAGGGTACCAACCCTGAGAAATTCCCAGGTAGCGCCACCATGGTGATCCACATCGACACCCAGCTGGAGACGGTCTTCGATCTCTACAACGACGCCGCCCAGGCGAAAGGCATCACCACTGAGGAAGCGGATTTGAAGAGCACCACGTGCCGTGGCCGCCGGGGATGGCATGCAGTGAACATAGGACAATGGTGACAATGGCATCCCATCCAACAGTAAGCGTTCATTTACCATCATCATCATCATCATCATCATCATCATCATCAAATCTGTGGTACAATCATCATCAACCAATTCCATCCGGTTCATTCCCAAGGCCCAAGGCATTGCATTCGTCACTTCCCCGTTTGTGAATCCCAAGGATGCCCTACCGCATCGTCACGGAGCTCCAGAAGAAGCGTTGCAAAGAGATCAAGGAGACGCTCGGTGACGTTGCCGTTGGGTTTTTGTGTCACCGGTTTGCCAATGACACCGGTGGCACCTTCGAAGTTTTGATTTACCATGATTTAATCAATAGCAATTATTCATGGTATTCATGTTTTGATTTACCATGATTTGGCATGATTTGGCTATCAATTCTCCATGGTATTCAATGCTGCTTTTCAATAGCTGTTTAGCAAATCATGGGAATGAACCCAAAATAGCCTTAGGTCAGGTTTGAGAGCTATTGCAATATTTACCTTCCAAAGCTGGGACAAAGCGTTCCAGGTAGTCCTAGGAGAGTGGCTTCTGCAAGAAAGGGAGCGAGGTTTACTTCAACATAATTTCCTGAATGGTGTTATAGCAAAATATAGGAGATAAATGAAGATGGGCACAACAACTCCGCTCATTGACTCATTGATAAGTATTGGTAGTATGATCTAGCACCTCAGATTTAGTATGATCTAGCGGCTGAGATTGAGAAAGCTTAGGAGTTGATTGAGTTGACAAAGCTGCTGATAAATCCACACTTCAACTGGCAAGGTCGACCTTGTAGCTTGTATAGTCTGTCACGTGTCATTGTGTCATGATTTTTCTCGCCCAGGAAGGATGCGGAGTACTACAAACAACTGGAAGATGCCGGTTTTCGCCTGGATTTCGGTCACTTGGTCCAGGCAGATGCCCGGGCAGCTGCCCGAGAGAGTCCCTTAGTCTAGTCGTCGCCCATGGCAATCCCAAGGCGAAGACGAGAGCGCCAACATCATGATGTTCCTCCGCCGTGGCTGCGGGTACCTCGTTGGATCCAAAGGGGGCCAGGGATGGCCATGGCGGCCCAAAGGGCGATGGTTGATGGTGGAATGATGCTGGAATATCCGAGGCTGCAGTTCTGATGTACCGATGTCAGGATATTGTAAATCATCTTCCCCCCCAAAAAAAACGCACACAAACCACCATTGTTCTGACAGCCCGCTGGAAGGTACTATTTCGACACGGGCGCTTCTGATTTGATCATCAAACGAGAGGTGCAATTGAAGCACGGCTCAGTGACCGGTGCCATGGTTCCTATGGTTCAGTGTGGAGCATCCGATTGAGTGGGGATGTGCGCTTAGAATGTAGGTTGGCAGTGAAATTGGGGACTGTGTTTGAGAGGAATGTTTGGGATTGTTTGGGATTTGTTGCACCTAAACATATTGAACATAAGCTTATTGCACATAAAGTTAAAAGATCTATTAAAAGAAATATTTAAGATTTTATATAGATCACACAGGTGCACTCATGGTGTCATGGTGTGCGGTATGGTATTCTCTGTTGATTGGAGCTGCAAAGCTCAAGTTATGGGAGATCCATTCCTTGCAGCTCCTCTACGTCCACTTTGCAAAGACGGCGAGAAAATTGATAGATCTGCAACTGCTGATGTTTGTTTACCAAGCGTTCCACTTAAATCCCATGTTTTCCACTTCAAATCCAAGAGTTTCCTGCTGCAATCACGTTTAAATCTCAATTGGTGTTATCCAACTCCCACTTTTTCTCACTTCGAATCCCCCATAGATCCCAAGTTTTAGTTTAGTCCTGAAACCTTAAATTATCTTCAAACCCCATCAAAAACCCCGTCAAAACCCCCAATAAAACCACCTTCAAGTCCTGTCCCTAGGCCTCTCGGGCTCCGGCTGTGTGCTCTCGGACGGCCAGACGCTCGACGCGGAGCTGGTGGTGATGGCGACGGGGTATCGACCGCTGAACGAGGCGGTGGAGAAGTGTCTTGCAGCGATTTTGGACGCGGTTCTTGGGAGGTATGGAGGTAAAACCCTGTTTTTTTGCTTCAGCATTTTTAATGTTCAAGCTATGATCAATTTAACATCATTTGATAAATACAGTGGTGATTTCTGGTGATGTCTCTGTTTCTCTGGGGGACAAGGAATGGGTTTGAAGCCAGTAAAAGATGGTTGAATATGGTTTAACACGGTTCAACTCAGACTTTATCTATCTTTATCTTAGGTAAGCAATAGTAATTGGATAATTTTGTTTGGGAGAGCAACTTGGGGTGGCTTTGGAAAAAATGATGCTTTTTTTGCCCGTGAAAACATGGGATTGAATCATCAAGAAATATGGGGCCCTGTAAGCGCCGCTTACCGCTGGAAAAATGAAAGTTTGACTTGTACAAAGAAGTGGTTCGAAAGTTTCATCAAGTTTGTAAAATGATTCATCAAAAAACGATGATTCATCAAAAAAGTGGTTTGTGGCAATCAGTATGAAGGTGTTGAATTATAGGGATGTGTCAAAAATTAAAAACTGATATTGAGAAACAGGCCAGCCTTTGATGTGGTTGTGAAGGTACTTGTGCGGTGCCTTTTTTTGGGGATCAACGCCTGGCTTTCTGATTGGAAATAGTTGGGATGTATCATCTAAACCTGAAGCTGGGATATTAGGATATCACTCATCAATATTAAGCAACCTTTATCATGTATACATATGTATACTGTATACTGTATACTAACATCATATCCTCAGATATCAACCCCCATCATCCCTCCAAATTCACCGTGTTTCCCCTGTGTTTCCCTATGGCTTTTCTCCCAGGTTTTTGGGCAAAGAGGTCTCCGCGAAGCTGGGCCGCGTCTGGGGGTTGGGCTCCAACATCGGACCCAACGACCCAGGGCCCTGGCAAGGCGAGCTGCGGAACATGTGGAAACCCACAGCGCAGGAAGGGCTTTGGGCGCCTCGGATCAACCCATGGGGGTCTTGGGGGTACATTGGGGTCTTGGGGATGAATAAACCCATGGTTTGTTTAGGAAGTTTAGGGCTATATTCCCCCAACAGTCATGATTTGATACTTCAAATGGTAGCTTTCCAATTCAACAGCCGTCAACGGGGTTCGGTGGGGGAAGCCACCGCTCAGGTGCAGGGCGGCAACTTGGGACTGTCTCGCGCCCCGGCGATCTGAGGAAAACCATGGAACTCCGTGGTGTTTCCAAACATTCTGTGGGACTCAAAAATCATCAGAAAAAACATGCGCCATATTTGATGTCAATTGACCGGTTTGAGACAGGACGCTGGGATAGGTGGTGCGAGGTCTTACTTTTTCATACTTTTTGTTTGTTATTTGAGATCGCTGTTGGAAATTGACCAGCAGTATGTTTAAAAGAAAGGATGGTGCTTACTGACAAACCCGCTGATCATGGCATGGCAGAACTGAAGAACACAAGAAAACGAAAAACTGGTTGGTGGTTTGGAACATGAATTTTCTTTTTCCACATATTGGGAATTTCATAACCCCAACTGACTCATATTTTTCAGAGGGGTGGCTCAACCACCAACCAGAAGATGGAGTGCTCCAGTACCAAGAGTTTCTGGGGACAGTGGCTACAGAATTTCGATCGCGCCCACGGATGATGCCACGCGCTGAGGGAACTACTCCAAATACCTTGCCTTGCAACTTCAGGACCTTCAAATGGCCGCCATGGAACACAGACATAAATAAATATAGACTGTGTTTATCACCATTAACGAATATGTCTTTGATAGTTGTCAAAAAATATATATATATATATATAATATATATATATGCATACTGTACAATATATATATTATGATATATATATATTTATATATCTATATACGGATTGATTATATGGAGATTATTGGACTATAGTTATCATAACACTTGGGGGATCATCCTTGGGTCGTACTTGGGTCGTAAGTGGCTTTGCCCTGGAACGTAAGTCCTCCAGCAGGGGCTACGGTGATCCTCCAAGTAATCTAGCTGTGGCTGGGGAAGTCGGGGCATGGCTGGATTGGGCCCCACGGAAGCTCTAGCAGTGAGGCTTTCGCCAGGAATAGTCAGACTGTCAGACAAACAAATTTGGGTGGGAAATGGTGGGAATTTTTGGAAGTTGGCAACATTTCCACCACACATTCCATTTTTTTTTGGCTTAAGAACCCTGGAATTCCAAGGGAACATGTGCAGGATGCAATAATTTGGATCGAAATGCTCATAGGACTACTGGCTTTCTAGAAACGTTCAATGGAATTGGCAAAAAAAACAGTGGATGCTCACCCTGTTTCATTTGCAGATGCTTAGCCATTGAAAACTTGGACAAACCAGCAAGATCAACATCAATTTTCCAATGTCTCGACTGTTTTAGTTTTCTTGGTAAAGTATGTTAAAATTTCAAATTTAAGCTGGTTAAATCCAAACTCTGTTACTATATATATATATATACTCTAGATGTCCAATTCAAGCTGGTTACTGTAAATCCTAATTGTGGTTGGTGGCAGTTCCATTGAATTTAAGCTAATTTATTCTCATATTTGGTGACTATTTCATTTTTTCCTGATTTGATTGACTTGAAGATTCACGCACCTTCTGGTAATCAAATCTCTATTACATCCTATTACTACCCATGATTCTTTATATACAATTATGCAATATATATATATATTATACTATGACAATTACAATTCTTACCCCATGTTATGATCCCATGATTTATTACATAATATATCATGATATATTACTATGACAATTCCTACCCCATCTTTATCCATGTTTATCCCAACATTCTCCAGCTCACCAGGCGCGTTTCTTGGGTCTTCCAACCGTGGTCTACGCTGCGAGCTGCGAGTCGGAGACCGAGCTCAGCGTGGCCCAACGCGGCGGCTGAGCCACGCGGCCGGTTTCTTGTGTCGAAGCAGTTCGTTTTTTTGTGTTTTTTCCCATGAAACTTGTACCCTCTGGTAAATAAACATAGACCCTGAAAATAACCAATTTTTAATGGAAACTAATCTGAACCAAGTCCTATTTGCCAGGGTCTATGTTAATTTACCAGAGGGTAATTTTCATGAATTTTCCCAAGAAAAATGGTGATGTTCCAATGAAAGATAGTGATTTTTCCATCAAAACTGATGTTTTTACCATAAACAACTGATGTTTTTGCCATCACAACTTGTGATTTAATGAGATTTATATATATATATATATAATGGTTGTCTTTTGGGGATTATCGAGAGGAAATCATGATAAAATCTCATTGCTTCGTTTTTGTTCATGCTACCTGTACAAAACTAGAACCTTTGGCTCATGTGATGTACACGCTTCAAACACCCGAAATTTGAGATGAACTCTGAAAAAGAACCGTGTTCTCGACGAATTGCAATGAAACAAAACAGCTTTTGCATTTCCAAAGGTTTGCTTCACTCTGCTTCACATCGGTGTTGAGGCCTCATTTGATCTGTTTTCCTTGTTTCATGGGTGCTGAGGTTGCAATACTGACCAGCACTGACCAGCGCAATGCGTAGCATCCGAATGCCTGCAGAAGACGGCATGGATGTGCCTGTCATCAACAAATCATTCGCTACTGGCCTGCCGGCCATGGATGATGAACATGATGAACCAACAAAAATTTGTTGTTTTCCCTCACATCCTCAAGAATTGCTCTGAAGGACTTCATTATATGAGGCCAGGTTGCAGTTACCGTTGTCCCAAAATTTGCAATCTAGAAACAAGGGAAACTTGGGCAGCTCCTGGAAAATGCCCAGCCATTTTGGGTGCCATTAGAGAATGGCAGCCATGTTTTCCGTTGATTTAATCGAATTGGTGGGGTCAGTCACTGTCAGTGCGCCGCTGTTCAACAGGGAACGCGAACAGGTTGTGTTCCATCATGATATCCATCCTGGAAAATATCCGGTCATATCCTATGTGAAAACTTGAATGAAACCACCAACCAGATGATATCCAGATGATATCGCTGCCGTCCCGGCCTTGGCGTAAAGTTGTACAGAGAGGACCAGGCTGCTTGTCGCAGCTGAGAAGTGGCTAAGAAGGAAAAGCGGGCTGTGGTCCAGTGATTGGGGTACAAACTTACCCCCTGGTAAACATAGAAAAAGCTATTGAAAATGGCCCAGTCGAAATAGTTGATTTACTTCTTAAAAACGGTGGATCTTTCCATAGTGATCTATAGACGTTTACCAGGCCGGGTATGTGGATTTTTGTCGCAGCTTCCATGGCTTCAAGAGCGTGCTTCCTTTTTTCGGGCCCTAAAATCCAGAACCTCGAATCATGAAGAAGTAGCATTTGAATGACATGAGGCTACACTATTTGATGGTGATTTTTCATGGTGATTCTACTATAAAACCGTTTTGGAAAATTGTGATTTAACCACTATAAATGGTGATTTAATGGTGATTTAGTGGTTTAACAATGGGTTAACAATGGTGAATAATGGGATGATATGGGAATTACCCTCTGCTATGACAAACATAGCCATGGTTTTTCGATGGCCCATAGAAATAGATGGTTTACCGAACTTGAAAATGATGATTTTCCATGGCTATGTTAAATAGCCAGATGGTAACTAACAAACGAGTATAAATACACTTATAAACAGTAATCCTCAAAAAGATCGAACAGCAACATCCACTCCAAAAATAATGATGGTTTGAAACTTTTCTATTTTTTTGTTGGTGTTGCTGTACTTGGGTTGGGCTTATAATGAAGTTAATACATCTAATCTAATGAACACATAATAGATGTATTTTTTTGAAAAAAACATAGTAATAAACCAAATAATAGCATTGTTTCAACCATCCGACACAATATTTTATTTGCACATCCTATCTAATAGATATATATATATATTGTAATATATATAAACAAATCATCGGATAGAATTGGTGCTTATTTTATTGTTACATCACCATATTATTGTTTTATATGCAATAGACGATTGCAATAATATATTTTTGAACAGCAACATCACCATCTAATCTGGGCAAATTATAACACCTCACTGCGACCTCGCTGGAATAATGGTTAATAAGAGGAATCATCCCCAAATGGCCGAACTATTCAGGCTAGTGAGTTATTATAACTTGCCCAGATGTTTGAACAACATCACCATCTAATAAATATCATCCCTTCCCCCCAATATTAAACATCCCCTACTGTAAACGAAACCATGGTTTAGTCGTGGGAAATTCCACATTAAAACCGTCCAGCGATGTAGGTCCTGGGTGCGCCCGTGCATTGGCTCATCGCATGCATCGCCGCAGCGTGGTTGGGCAGTGGGGACGCCCAGGAATGGCGGTATCCAAGAAATTGTGGGAAAGATGGATTAGATATGATTAGATTACATAAATAGATAGATAGAACCATGGATAGATAGATAAATGGATAGATAAATGGATGGATAAATGGATAAATGGATAAATGCATAAATGGATAAAGATACATTTAAGGCATGATAAAGTACACTTTGGAGATTTGCAGAACGATTTTCTGATGAAAAAAAGGAGATGTATGAAGGTTTTCCACGATGTCCATCGTGTTCGTCGGGATTTGGGGAGGACTTTTGAGCCGAGCAACAATCATTTTGGAGAATGATTGGTGGTTTGCAAGCTGCCGGAGTTTTTGGCCATCACTTACTGTATGATTTGTATGTTGTTTGACGATGAAATAAGGGTACAACGGGCCCATCGCATTCCGATGCATTCCGGAGAGTTGCCGTTGAATTCTTTTCACGTTACATGGTGGAGCATCCCAATCGCCTTTAATGATCCACAGATGCAGTCACTTGCTGCACCAAAATCATTCAAACTCGACATTTCTCCAAGTTTGGGGGTTTCCCAAGTGGCATATGAAACCCCCAAAAATTTCGTGCTTCCACCGTGACACCCCATCCCAGCATCCCAGGTCTTGCTGTAACGAGCATGGAAAACCATTCAACTTGGAAGATCGGTTGCCGGGATGCCCAAGACATCCCAAGACCTGGAAAGATCCCTGGAAAGATAGATAGATAGATAGATAGATAATCCACTATACTTTGGAACTTTGGAATGTCTAATGCGCCCAGTTGGAACCACCAATCTCAGAAATCTCTCATGGCAACCGCTTCATGGCAACCACGGTTGCTGGTCTTTTCCTGAAGTTGTAGAGAGCACGCCCGGCCCATCTGATTCCTGTCACTGGGTGAAGAAATCCTAGGAGTAACAGCCCCATTGGGTAGGTTGAAAGACCCAGTTGCCGTTGGACCGCGCTTCACTTGCCATGCAACCGTGGAGTTTCTGGTAAAACCATGCATTTTCAACCATATTTGTTATTTTCATATATCTTATCTAAATTCATATGTTATTTTTACATCGCATCTACTACTGTACGTATTATAACATAGCGTTTGCTGTTGTGCAACGTATATTGTTTATTTATGTTTATTTCAACTGCCAAACATCTTCTGTAGATGGCCGGAAGTCTTCCAAAAAACCCAGGTTTGGCCGCCTGTGTGTTCACCTTGGTCGTTTAGGCGGGACTACATGTGGAGGTACTGTTTTCGAAGTTGGCTGTAAAAAGTGGTCTTACTTGGATCATATTTGATATTCATCTTGATGAATTAATCGTAGATAGTGGTTTTCTTTTGTAAATGAATCATGGAAAAACATCCGTTCACATACCATTCCTTTAATGTTAAAATATGTGAAATACCCCCCTGATACGGGCCACAATTCATCAACGGATCCCAAGCATTCCCCACCAGGGTTGCTTATTTTGTGGTGTTTAACACTAGGGGAAAGGGATTACTTGGGACTATCATCATCTTGGGGCATCAAACATCTTGGAATCATGTCAACCACATGTTTGATACACTTCGCCTAGTAAAACATCTACCCTCTGGTTATTTAACATAGCCATGGAACATGGCCCATTTATAAATGGTTTACCTATTAAAAATGGTGATTTTCCATGGCTATGTTAAATAACCAGATGGTAGTAAAAAATCGATTGGTTTGAGTAGCACATTCTCATTTACCATGATTTACTTGTCCCATTTTGTCCCCATGTTTGTTGGTTACATCCCATTAGCTTCAATGATATCCCCCAGAAAAAAAAACACTATGGTAAGCCCTGAAAAGATAGAACAGTACATAAAACATCACTATTTTTTGGAGTGGATTCTACTCCTCCATCATTCCAATTGCGGGTGTTCGACTTGAAAGTCATGGAGAAACCATACAGAAACCTGTCCCGACCTGTCAGGACCTTGTACAAATGCCGTCCTGAGAAATGGTGGATGTGGAGCCCATATTTTTTTTGGGGGTGGAAAATCTGGTGTGACCATGTGTGAATTCATCTAGTCACACTTCTGTGATTTGTATGATAAGTTATATAATGTTAGTTATATATATATATGTATATATATATATATTTATTCATTATCATATATACAGTATACATACATACATGTGTGTGCCCGCGCTGTTTTGAAGAGGAGATGAAAGTGTTTCAGATGCTAGTTTTCCATGTCATTTCAAGGATTATCAAGGATTTTCCAAACACCAACAGCAACTGGAAACTTCCCCATCTCATGAGTGCACCGTTTTAAACAGATAAAACAGATTAAACCTGCCCCCCGGAAATCTCTGTTTTAATATTGGATCAGTTCATTTTGTGGGTTTCACTTCATATCTAGAGGTATTGAAGATTAGGACGGGATCAAATCAACCCCAGACTTTCATGGCCCCCAAAGCTTGCAGCCGCGTTGGAGGGCATACCACAACCACTGGCGATCAGATCGACCACTTTCAGACAGACAGAGACTGCAGACAGCGAAGTTCGCCACAGTAGCCCTGATTTGTAAACCCGGCAATTGGCTGCAGCAGGGTCAAACCACATAACATGTTATATTAAATCAATTGGAAAACATGATCAAGTTGCAACAAGTTGAACATATATGAACATATGTTTGTTGGGATATCCAGTAAAGTCATTCTCATCATCATGCCCGTCTTTTCTCAACGTACGTCTCATGTCTCTCCTGAGAAGTTGGTAAGCAGATGACATCTGCCGATTAGCCGCATGATTTTTGTGATTTGAAGTTGGCCGCGTGAAATTCACCTGATGGAGTGATGGAGATCTTCAGGCTGATGTTTTTTTTGCCCAAAATGTGGCCAGATTGCTTACCTGAGCCGCCTGGGCCTCGATGTGACTTTCATTTCGCAAAGTAGCTGGCTACGACCCAAAAACATCATTCTGGACTGCCTGGAGACCCAAATTCATCCAAAGCCACGGTGTGAAACGTCGCGCGGTTGCGGCTTACCCCTCTGTCCAGCAGGCGTGAAGCCACCCATTTTTTCTGCTGGCTATCGTAGCCATGGGCGTTACCAGGATTCAAGCACCATTGATTAATCGAGGAATTACTATCTTGAAATATTTTGAAATGGGATCTAAGTGGGAATGACATGGAATTACTATCTTGAGATGAGGATTATACATGGAGATCTAAGTAGGCCTTGTTCAGTCAGTGGTGCTTACTATCATGAAATGGGAGTGCATACTGGGGATTTCTCATCGCTGTGACCCCGCCCTGGTCTCACCCAAAATGGCCGAACTAATTTGGTTTGGGGAATATGACTGGTTGGTGGTTTGGAACATTTTTTATTTTCCCATATATTGGGAATAATCATCCCAAGTGACTAAGATTTTTCAGAGGGGTTGAAACCACCAACCAGATTTTCATGGGGATTCACAACGATTACAAATGGGGATGATACATGTGGATTATTTTCATCGACCCATAGGTCTGGAAGACTAGAAGACTATGTGATTGTCAGGGTGGAGCTGTTACCTTGGGGTGTGATCGGCAAACATCGAAACATGAAGAACCAAAAAAAACAAAGCTGATCCCTTTTTCATATTTTTGGTATACCAATTATTTAAACATGTTGTGTACCCATGATGTTCCGATGGTCGTTGTGTTTGGGTCCGTTGGACAACAATGGCTCGTCATAGTCAACCTTGGCAGGACGACGCGCGACTTTTTCGCGCAGAGCGCGCGGACATGCGCGCGGGACAGGCGAATGGCCAGGTAATGCGATTGCTCAGGAATCTGCGATTTCGCCTTGATGAAGCGTTTGTTGTTGATGTTTGTTGAGTTTAATTTGATGTTGGAAAAAAATGGTGTTCAGAATTAAAACGTGGTTTTCATATGTTTTCATGGTGAGGTTGGCAGTTGTTGCCACGGCAACAACAATACCCGGAGGGCCTGAGATTTGATCCAGTGATTTGCCCCAGGGACTGCGAACTGGTATAGATGACCCATTTATAGCTATGGTTTACCTATTAAAAATGGTGATGTTTGATAGCAATGTTAAATTACCAGAGGATATGTCCAATGGCAAGCAGGAGTTGAATGTTGTCAACTTAGTCGCTTTGCAGTTAGTCGCAAGCCTGGTCGGCCATGCAATTCTCGAGAATGGAGACAGCGAGGGAGCTTTCTCTTCCCGGCTGCCAGAGAGACTGCTTGTTGATTACTATTTTTTCTCGGGGGGCAGCACCCACTCAAACCACTAGTTGCGCTGTGTATTTTCTATGATTTTCATTGATTTTCTGTTTGAAATGTGAACCTTTGGCATTGTCCCAGTCAAACAATCTCAAGATATCTCAAAGTTTTTACCAGTTTAAACCTGAAGCATTTGGCCGCACTTCAACTTTTCATTGTCCGAGATGACACTGCCTTTTTTCATCTTTTTTCCCATCAGTCGATTGAAGTGAAACCGCCAAAAAGTCATACAATATCTGGTTGGTGGTTTGGAACATGAATTTTATTTTTTTATGTATTGGGAATTTCATAATCCCAAATGACTCATATTTTTCAGAGAGGTAGGTATACCACCAACCAGAGAATCTGGGAAAGCCTCCAAATTTGAACCACAAGTTCAATTTTTTGAACCGGTCATGTTCCTCTCTTGTTGCAGCGCTTAGCTGACTCCGACCGCGACATGAAAAGCAGCGAAAAATAACAAAACAGAACAGTAGCCGCCAAAGTGGGCGTCAGCGCACCGAAGCTGTGCGCTGTTTCGGTATGGGGCCGGCGGGTCTTTTGGGAGATCATGGTTCGGAAGCCCTGTGGGCCAGATGTGTCCTCTAAGAGAAATCCAACAGACCCCTGAAGTGTCTCATCTTATTTGAAGAGGGTTTATGAAAGGACTGTCAGGACGGTATAGTTGGATTGCCTTATAACTATAGATGTCTCCAATGTTGATATCACAAGTCCATTTGATTTGTTGCTGATGAACACAAAAAGAATACCAGCAATGGGGTGGCCTTTCTCAATTTTCTTGGACATTGTTTTTTTTTTTAACGCACATATATATATATATATAATATTATATAACATATTATATAATACAATATAATAATACAATATAATATAATATAATATAATAAATTAAATAATATGATTTAACATACTATAATATAATATAATATAATATAATATAATAATAATAATATATACATATATATATAATGTTTTGTTTTACTTGTGATCTTCAAACTTTCAGCTACTTCCCGTTATCTATTTTGAGTACGTTGATTGATTTGTGTTTTCCTGTGGTTATATTTTTTGGAAGCCTGTCATTAGCATGTGCAGAAGGGGGGCCAGATGGGTCTCACCCCCAAATCACCGCAAGATGTGCAACACGTCGTTGACACAGCCATGTCACAGATCCCATATATATTCCCATATTCAGATCCCATAATATAATTATTCCCAAATTTCCCAAATATATTCCCATATTTTGGATACCAATTCCATCCACGCAGAGCATGGTTGGAGTGTGCGACTAAAAAAAAACCATGGGCAAAATGACCATCCTGTGTCCTGGGGTGACCTGGGAAGAGCAACAGCTTTCCCGATCCCATCATCCAAGATGTTCTACATGTGATTTCAATGGATGATCGGATGATCGGATGAAGGTTTTACAATTTGTGATGATCATCCATTATGATTTCAATATGCAAAGAGCAATGGCCCCCTTGTGGTTCCCTTAATTTTCCAAAATCGGAAAGATCCGAAAACTGTTCCCACGTTTTACTGTCGCATTTTGTCCATTTTTGTCCATCATATCTCAACGTCGAACCATCTCCCGGCTCCCGGCTTGGCTCCAAAGGCACCAGCTCCAGCGCCCTTGCGTTGGGGGATGGTGCGTGGCGCAGCGAGCGCAGCGTGTAGCGCGGGGTGGCCGGGACAGGTTGTAGACCGCTGGTATCATGGAGATCATGGAGTGGATGAGTCTTTGTTTGGATGTTTGATGATGTTCGTATTGGTTGTTTAATGGAATGGTCCCCCCAAGTCAACAACGACTAGGTAAATGATACTGAATGGTATACCAAACTGGCCTTTTTTTAACAAAAAGGGCAATGTTGTTTGTGTTTGTGTGTTGCTTTCATCATCCCATGCCTATATGATCAATGGTTGATACAAGCCATTTATACCAACTAACATGGCGTTTCTGGCAACAGGAATGGGTCTAGAGTCTAGAAAACCATCAAACTCGTTGATGGTGTTGTGTCATTCGCTGTTCCCTTGAAAATTGGATGATGATCCTCGTCAGCTTTCACAGCTATGGTGTGAACAGGACATGGTGGTCTACTTGGTACATGTTGACAAAGTTCGCAATGCTACTAAGGTGATATGCTCATGTGCCCTGTGCCCATATGGTCTTTCAAATGATGTCAGTGCATCATTAGCAACCCTGCCCTTGATGTATATGTTTGTTTTAAACATAATGTTTATTATTTCCCCCAACCCTCATTGTCGCGTTTCTTGCTATTCAATAGGCTTGAAACCACCAATTTATTGGGACGTCCCCTCCAGTCCTGCGTGACTTCTGTACAGACGGCTTTTTGTCGCCGTTGCTCCGTGGCGGAGCGTGGCCGAGCTTTCGGCTGTCGGCTGTCGCGATTTCGAACGGCGGAAGGCTGCGATGAATTTGAAGAAATGGGCTGCGGAAAGGGCTGCAGTGGATGGGATTAGTTGCCTGACACATGGGGAGTGTATCAAAAACGTGTCTTGAACATGTTTCAACCCGGAAAATGGATGTGGTAGACCCAGTGCTAAAGCTACAAAGTCTGGATGGATGTTACCAATATTTACCAACCATTTATGGCCATAATGTGAGGATGGTTCATTATTTAGTTCACCACATTAGCACCCATCAAAGTGAGTTTCAAAGATGTGACATGCATGTGACATGCCATCTCTACCTTCCATGGTTCCCCATAGCTGATATTTAGAACGGGGGGGTTGAAAATCTGTTCTGAAATCTGGATACTTGCATGTACTTGCAACCAATCCCAAGAGATATCAAGAGATAAAGATGCATTGGTGCATGATGCATGATGGCAATTATAAACCGCATTCGTCGTCCTGGACTTTGGGCTGTCCCCTGGTTTGATCTTATTTCTATGTCACTATTCGTGTGAAGAGATATGGTTGAATAATGTTGAATGTTCAATCCAAACTGACGAATCTCCGGATGGATTGCCATCATTTCTGCATTTTTCCATGGGATTTCCATGGCTTTTCTGATTTTCCATTGCCGTGGTCTGGAACCGCGATTTTCCCAGGACGTCTACCGTGGACCAAAGGTCCAAAAACACGCTGAATCCACGGTGAATCCACGGTGAATCCACGGTGAATAGACGTGCAAATCTAAATGCATGTGATTACATATGTATACAAATATATGTATCATACTGTATAAACATATCATGTATATGTTTATTTATATCGGAGTATCGGTTGTGTGATATGTTCCAACATGTTCTGAATGAGTCAAGCTGGACCTCTTTTGTTTTTCCGTTTTTGCTCCATCCACATCACCCGGAGAGGCATTTGGAGATACCGCGGTATCTGCCGCGTATCTGCCGCGCCACGCAGTGCTCCCATAGCCAGCGGGCAAGCGAGGTTGGGTTGAGCATGAGACATCGGGTTATGGTAAAACCCAGATGTGGAAAGTCAGGTGCAAAGGCTCAGAGGCCACACATTGTCACTGTACAGCTGTGATTTTGCGCCTACAACGTCCCGCTTCAGCTGTTCCAATGCCCCCGAAAGATCCAACTCTCCACATACTGACAGCGATGGAGAGAGATATACCAGAGTTTCTGGAGAGTGTCGGAGGAACTGATATGGAACGAAACCCCGATCATATCCTCATATCATAGGTGTTGCAAGAGTTTCTGGTGATAGCTGTTAGGGCTCCTGCGGTGTCAGCTAGGGGCTGGAAGCATCCTCCAATGGCCTGATTGCAGCCTCAGCTGAGTGAATCATTATAGCCTGGATTCAATTCAGATATCACTATCAATTGGATTAGTGATTAGTGATTCACTAGCATTTAGCAACGCCTTAGCATTACTAAATTGGATTAGTGATACAACTCATGAATCACTATATAATCATTGTATCAGCAAACACTAACATTTAGCCATGTAGCTATATTCACTAACATTACTATAGATACCTACTAGCTTTATAGCTAACATTTCCCCGGACATCTGCCGACATCTGCGGACATTTGAAACGGGCTTTCCATGGGTATCCTTACGGTGACTGTGAACGAGGAGACAGGGCTGAGCCGGTCGTGAAAAGCCTACACTTCCAAGGTCCAGTATGGGGGTTTCCATAGCCATGTGGCTATCCAACATGGTTGGTTTATAGTGGAAAATCCTACTAAAATGCTGGTGGTTTGGAATATGAATGTTATGACTTTCCATATGTTGGGAATAATCAATAATCATCCCAACTGACGAACTAATATCTTTCAGAGGGGTTGAAACCACCAACCAGATTTTTTTTTTGGGGGGTACCCCATTTTAGGAAACATTCATATCATATCATAGATGGTCTATTTCAACGCACCCCTATTCTTAAAAAAATGAAAATTTGTTTATCAGAGTTTATCACCCTCTAATTTCCACCAGAGATGGCTCTATGATGCTCTACGCAGTTTTTTCCTCACCAAGATAAAGATGTTAAAGGTTGCAAATGTAGGATAATGTATGCTGAAGATCCCAGTATCATACCACTAGCCAAAGACCGCTACGATAAACTTAAGGACACCCCCCAAAAGGTTTTTTCCACACAAATCAAGGGTTTATTGATGACTTATTGAGGAACATCGGCCCCAAAAACAGGGGCTTATGAAAATTCTGAAACCCTGCCCTACTTAATAGTGCTGCGAATACACAAGTATTGTTAGTACATATTGGCAACCGATGTTTTTTCACCTAAGAAAAGTATTATGAAACCATACTAAAGCCTTAAAGCAACCCTATAAATTCATATGTGTGATGGTCACAAGATGAACTGCACATATATATATACATTATATACACATATGCCCATATTGAGGGATGGTCATCAATCCATACGCTTTCACACGCCAACATGTCCGAATTCCCATTATGGGGTGGATGACTGTACCATATATATATATGTGTATGTATATATATATATATATATATGTATATATATATATATATCATATGCAGTCATGTAGTCGATTACATGCAAACCTATAATGAAATGACATAACATGATATAATTTAATATAATATGATGTAGTATAAAAGAATATAGTATAACAAAATTTTTGGAGGAATATATTATAATATTTAACACAATATAATATAATTGATCTAATTAATATAATATAGTATCATATGTTTTTACATATATAATATTGATATACCATAATTGTTTTTAATATAATATAGTATAAATATAGTATAATATATATGACATGATATGATGTGATATGATATGATATTATTTGATATTATATGATATTTCATACTTGATATTTGACATGATATATGATTTTGATATGATTTTGATATGATTTTGATATGATACAGTATGATATGATATGCTATGATATTATATATGTATATGTGTGTGTGACATGTGAAAACATCCAATATAATATACGTGTTTTTTTTAAATCAAACAGGTCAATAAGTTCCCAATAAACATCTCTGTTTGTAAGTCAACGGAGGGCGCGGAATCGTCAGGAGATTCTGCGGCAGCAGAACTGGCGTCAGATCTTGCAGCATGCCTTGGAGCGGGGGGAGGCGCCTCGGGGCCACGGTGCCAACATCTATGGAGATCATAGGACAACTCATAGGAAAGTCATGGAAGATGTTGGACAAATCCACATTTGCCTGGTATTTTAACAGTTTGCTATTGAAACTGGCTGATTTATAGTTGATGTACGGAATTTCAACATGGTGGTTTTTTCATAGCTAGAGGATAAATACGGGAAAAACATGTGGATGTGACTGATTGAAACATGAAGTAAATGGTGATTTTGAATAATTGAGCTGTATTGCTTGAGATGATGATCGATGATCACCCCAATTGAACTACACATGTTCAAGGGGTCAGAACCACCAGCTTTTGGCCCCGGGTAGAAACCAAAGTTTCACATGTTTTTTTTTCCATCTATTGGCTCTTGTTGGCAAGCCAACAAGGAATGGTGGAATGTTGGGATCAACTAAACCTTGTGAAGATATCAAGAAAAGTGGGGTGTGAGTGCTGCAGTAAGTGGAGATAGAACGAAGTCAGGATGGAGTGTAAGCAACAGAACATGGGTTTGGCTCAGACATCTTCGGATTTTCTGGGTCACTGTTTCCCAATTTTTCTTCTATCCGAATACTACCAAGTTGGGTGTACAGTGTACCAGTTTCATTGGTAGTTATATCCCAATTCCGGGTATAAATCAATCATATAAATCCCTTTCTATTCCCGTCTTTGTATATCCCAATTATAATTGTTTTTAGAGACCTTTGTTTATCTCAATTTGAATCATCATTATTCATTACCAACACGAGAAAATGTTCCTAGTATGACTTTATGGCAAATCGTCGGTAAGGCCCCCAAAGGATAGCTAAGTTGACTTGTATTTTGCTGAATTCTATGGTTTTGTGAGGGACATAACTTATAGCATTCCGGGGGCTGTACAGCACGAACCATACCCTCCGGCAACCTAACATAGCTATGGTCAATGGCCATTTCAGGAACCTGAATCGGAGGTACCTACCATATATAAGGCCTATGTAAGGCCTATGTAAGGGAATATCCCCCCAAAATATGGCCTTACATGGTACAGTACCTCCATTTTATGAATCTGAAATTCCCATTGATATGGAAAACGACCATTTTCAATAGGAAAATCATCTACAAATGGGCGATGCTCATCCATCTATACCATATAGCTATGTTAGTGTGGTGGAGGGTAACTCTTATATCTTGCTGAATTCTATGGTTTCTGGTTGATATAACTGATATAACCATAATAGTATCCATGTGTTTTTGAACAAATCTGATATAATCATATAGTATCCATCTTTTTTAATAAAAATCTGTAGCAACAAATCTGGTGGATAAAGCCATATAATATAATCATATAGTATCCATGTGTTTTTTAAACAATAGATAGCAACAAACAAAAATTGGGGAGGCCTCTGACCTCGTATCGGATCCTTCGGGTCCGCGCCGAAAAAGGTCATGGATGAGCTGAATGCGGTGACCTCTCTCCACCGCTGCGCCAAGTTCTACCGAGAGGCCACGGCTTGATGCCGGGGACGTTCACCAACAATGGGGGAAGATAGATACGTCCGGTGTCAAAGATGGCAAGGTATGAAATCCTCTGGAAAAATATGGAGGTTTTAATCAGTTTAAAAAGGGATAAACATCTCATATATGGGATTATAAGGACTTAATGGGATAGAATGGGATTTGTCCTTTGGTAAACTGACGGTTCCCCATGGACATCACAATTCTTTATAGGTAAAATCATCTATAAATGGGCCATTTTCGTATTCATATAGGGGGACATTGAGCCAACAACATCACATGAATTTTGGTTTGTCCAGACATGTGGTATTTACAGTGCTTGTACTTCCAAGATATGGTGATTTTAATGGGGAAATGTATGGACATGTATAAATCAGGAATTGAAATCTGACGGGCAACCTCGGCAAACAGTTCCCGAATCCTGAGATTATCACATGACATGAACTTGGTTTTTGGTCCTAAACATATTTGGACCCGATTTTAGAGTTGCCATGTGTTGAAGTTTGCTGCAAGCTTCACAGATTGTTTTGGAAGATAAGTTTTCTAGCAGAAGTAAGTGATCTTGAGGTTCCGATAGGGAAGGTCTGATTTTTGTTCGCTGGAAATTGTTGTTTTTCATGTTGGGTCACTGTCAAATTTCTGGCGATTTTCAGAGTTGATACATCAAATCGTGCCGCATTCTGGGACGACCAAGATGGCCGGACCCCCAACCCGAAAAGTTGGTGAACATCGTCGTGGGTGCCCGTTCAATACTGTTCTTTTTTACATCCACAAAAATATATGTGTCGAAACAGACTCTAAACCAGGTCATCAGATATAGGAGTTTAATGGATTTTAGAGATTGTTAGGATCCACAACTGTAGGGGCCGACGAGCCGGATGGGAAAAAAAAATAAAACGAAAATGAAGTCTGCTGAGGCAGGGAAACCCCCCAACCCAAACCCCACCCCAAAACCCCCACAAAAAGACACTCTCTGGACCCCCCACCCCCCTTCTCGCATCCCTTCTCGCCCCCCTCCACTCTCGACCCCTCTCGCCCCTCTCGCCCCCCTCTCGCCCCCCTTCTCGCCCCGTCTTCGCCTCCCCTACGAATACCCCCACCCCCCACATCTCGCCCCACCCTCCGCACCGTGCCTCCCCCTCTCGCCCCCCCTCCCCCCCTTCGCCTCCTCTGGCCCCTTTCGCCCCCCTCTCCCCCTTCGCCCTTCGCACTCCTTGCCAAACCCGTCTCTCCCTCTCCCCACATCTCGCCTCTTCTCCGCCTCTCTGTAAACTTCTCGACCCCTCTCGCCCCCTCTCGCCCCCTGACTGGTATGCGTTGCACTCGGTGACATCCAGTCTGCGTTTGCATGTGGCGCACATGGCACCGGCCTGTCTGGTAGCGCGCTTGGGCGCAGTTGATGTCGCTGCCGCCGCTGCCCTGGCGTCTAAATTACTGTGGTTCACTGTGACAACTGACGTCACTCACTGTGTCGTGCGTCTGGCGTCCTCCTGCCCTCTTGTGTGGGCACCTCTCTCGCCCCCGCTCGCCCCCCTCTAGGCACTATATAGTCCCTCTCTCTGGCTCCCACGCACCTTTTCGGCAGCAGGCGGGGAGCTGACATCCACGCTGCGGTTGCGCGGCAGGCATGGCACAGGTGGCACTATATCTTCGCAGATATGGCACCTGTTGACATTTGCCTTTCTTTTGTGGCCCTTTTTGCCATCTGACGTCACTTTAGCGTAGCGGGCGTAGTCCTGCCCTCTCCTATCCACGGCCTCCGTCTCGCCCCCTCTCGCCCCCCGCGAGTCCATCGATCCCTCTGGCTCCCGTGCACTTTTGTGTGGCATGCGTGGCACTCGGTGACATCCAGTCTGCGTTTGCGTGTGTGGCGAACATGGCGCCGGCCTTTCTGGTGGCGCGCTTGGGCGCAGTTGATGTCGCTGCCGCCGCTGCCCTGACGTCTACATTACTGTGGCTCACTGTGACAACTGACGTCACTCACTGTGTCGTGCGTCTGGCGTCCTCCTGCCCTCTTGTGTGGGCACCTCTCTCGCCCCCGCTCGCCCCCCCTCTAGGCACTATCCCTCTCTCTGGCTCCCATTCACCTTTCTGCAACAGGCGGGGAGGGGACATCCACGCTGCTGCTGCGGCGCAGCCGTGGCACAGATGGAACTACGTCTTTCCCAGATATGGCACCTGGTGACATTTGGCTTTCTTTTCTGGTTCTGTTTGACATCTGACGTCACTTTAGCGTAGCGGGCGTGGTCCTGCCCTCTCCTATCCATGGCCTCTGTCTCGCCCCCTCTCGCCCCCCGAGAGTCCATCCCTCTGGCTCCCATGCACTTTTGTGTGGCATGCGTGGCACTCGGTGACATCCAGTCTGCGTTTGCGTGGCAGTTGTGGCGCACATGGCGCCGGGCGTTCTGGTGGCACGCTTGGGTGCTGTTGATGTCGCTGCCGCTGCGGCTCTGACGTCTACATTTCGACTGTGGTGCACCGTGACAAGTGACGTCACTCACTGTGTCGTGCGTCTGGCGTGGTCCTGCCCTCTTCTGTGGGAACCCCTCTCGCCCCCTCTCGCCCCCCTCTAGTCCCTGACTCTGGCTCCCATTGACTGTTGCTTCCCTCACACCCCTGTCGCCTCCTCTCGCCTCACACTTCCCACACCCGCTTGCACCCTGGTTCCCCCTTCTCCCCCCGTGCCCCTTCGCCCCCTTTGCGCCCTCCCCCAGCCATGTCTCCGTTCCCTTCCCTGTCAACGAAGTGCTATGTCAAGCGCAGCTTTTGAATTTGTCATTCATGTTGTTGGGCATTTCAGAATGGAAGACTTAGAAAGCCAGTAATTAGTAAATTAGTAATTAGTGACATTGCACATGTTGAACGATCGTCAAACAACCCGCAGAGGGAGTATGCAAGATTTGATACCAATGAATGTAATGGTTCAAGGGGGGCTGGTTGATTTGATACCAATGAATGTAATGGTTCAAGGGGGGCTGGTTGATTTGATAGCAATGAATGTAATTGTTCAAGGGGGGCTGGTTGATTTGATACCAATGAATGTAATGGTTCAAGGGGTGCTGGTTGATTTGATGCCAATGAATCTAATTGTGCCTCTCGCCCCCCTCTCGCCCCCTTCCACCTTCTCTCGCCCCCTCTCGCCCCCCGTCCATGTTAGAATTTGCTCTGACCCTCTGGCCCCCTCTCGCCCCCCTCTTCGCCTCCACCCACCCTCTCTCGCCCCCTCTCACCCCCCGATCCATACCAATGAATGTAATGGTTCAAGGGGGGCTGGTTGGCTGGTCTGGTTGATTTGATACCAATGAATATAATTGTGCAAGGGGGGCTGGTTGATTTGATACCAGTGAATGTAATTGTTCAAGGGGGGCTGGTTGATTTGATAGCAATGAATGTAACTGTTCAAGGGGGGCTGGTTGATTTGATAGCAATGAATGTAATTGTTCAAGGGGGGCTGGTGGATTTGATAGCAATGAATGTAATTGTTCAAGGGGGACTGGTTGATTTGATACCAATGAATGTAATTGTTCAAGGGGGGCCGGTGGATTTGATACCAATGAATGTAATTGTTCAAGGGGGACTGGTTGATTTGATACCAATGAATGTAATTGTTCAAGGGGGGCCGGTGGATTTGATACCAACGAATGTAATTGTTCAAGGGGGGCTGGTTGATTTGATAGCAATGAATGTAATTGTTCAAGCGGGGCTGGTTGATTTCATACCAATGAATGTAATTGTTCAAGGGGGGCTGGTTGATTTGATACCAATGAATGTAATGGTTCAAGGGGGGCTGGTTGATTTGATACCAATGAATGTAATGGTTCAAGGGGGGCTGGTTGATTTGATAGCAATGAATGTAATTGTTCAAGGGGGGCTGGTTGATTTGATACCAATGAATCAATTGTGCCTATCGCCCCCCACTCTCTGCCCCCCCCCTCTCGCCCCCTTTGCCACCCCATCTCGACCCCTCTCGGACCCACTTCTCGCCCCCCGTCACATGTTTAGAATTTGCTATGACCCCCTCTGGCCCCCTCTCGCACCCCTCTCGCCCCCAACCACCACTCCGCCCCTTCTCGCGCCAGATCCTACCAATGAATGTAATTGTTCAAGGGGGGCTGGTTGATTTGATACCAATGAGTAATTGTTCAAGGGGGGCTGGTTGACTTGATACCAATGAACGTAATTGTTCAAGGGGTGCTGGTTGATTTGATACCAATGAATGTAATTGTTCAAGGGGGGCTGGTTGATTTGATACCAATGAACGTAATTGTTCAAGGGGGCTGGTTGACTTGATACCAATGAACGTAATTGTTCAAGGGGTGCTGGTTGATTTGATACCAATGAATGTACTTGTTCAAGGGGGGCTGGTTGATTTGATACCAATGAATGCAATTGTTCAAAGGGGGGCTGGTTGATTTGATACCAATGAATGTAATTGTTCAAGGGGGGCTGGTTGATTTGATACCAATGAATGTAATTGTTCAAGGGGGGCTGGTTGATTTGATACCAATGAATGTACTTGTTCAAGGGGTGCTGGTTGATTTGATACCAATGAATCTAATTGTGCCTCTCGCCCCCTCTCGCCCCCTTCCACCCCCTCTGGCCCCCTCTCGCCCCCTCTCGCCCCCCGATCCAAAAGCCTCTGCCCCTTCTGTACCCCTTCTCGCCCCCTCCTCTCGCCCCCTGCCACCCCCTTCGCCCCCTCTCCCCCCCGTCCATGTTAGAATTGCTTTGACCCTATGGACCCCTCTCGCCCCCCTCTCGACCCCACACACCTCTTCGCCCCCTCTCGCCCCCCCCTTTTCCCCCTCGCGCCCCTCTCACCCTCTCGCCACTCTCGCCGCCCTCTCGCCCCCTAAAATGGGGGGGGTCCAGATGAGGGGCTTTGGGGGGGTCCAAGTGAACCCCCGGCCCAACTGTAGCACCTACCGAAATCACAGAACATCATCCCCAGTGTTCAGACTTTTAAAGTCGGCTACCACGTGGACTACGGATTTGGAGGTGTCCAGAGTGTAGTCATGGGGGTACCCAGGGGATCATCATCCAGTCATTGGGAAATGGCTTGGGAGCAACAGGAAGAGGGCCGAACATCGGTGCAAGTCATTCATCAACATCCAGGTGTGTAGCGGAGGGAGCAATTCTCCAATTTTGTGGAAAACCATATGGGACACATTGGGACATGATGGAAAGCATATGGAACATATGGAAATGACGGAACACAATATGGAAAATCTTGAGAAATGATGAACAATATGGAAAACATATGAAATACACATGGGAAATGACGGAAAACTGTTGGAACATAGGCATTTTCGCAGATGAGACTACCTGACTGGATATCTGAGCGGTGACCCCGTTGAGGCTTTTTGACTTTGGTCGACTTGACGAAGCATTTCGCAGCTCGGTGTCGGCCGCAGCAGATTGCCAATGCTCTCTGGAGCTTTGCAGTTTTGATGTTTCAGTTCCTTGGCGTCAGTGATTTCGACCGGACCTGGTCTTCCGCTGTGTTCAGTTTCTGCAAATCCAAGTGATGTCAACATATCTGTGTCAACATACCCCAGATTCAAATGTACCTGGGTTGATTCTTTGGTACCCTCTGGTAAACTAAGATAACTATGGAAAATATCCTTTATGAATTGGTAAATCCACACAATAGCAAACTGTTAGTCATTACCAGAGGGTAATTGGATGTAAATTGGGAGAGTTCCCATGTCATCCACTTCCAGATCGTCCAGTTTCAGGCCAGTTGATCTTCTGCCGTTGCTGTGCAGGCGCCGAAGACGCCATGACGAATGACAGATGTTACCATGGCTGGTAGCCTCTGGTTATTTAACATAGCTGTGGAAAATGGTCCATTTCTAGGGGGATTTATGATGATTTACCTATGAAAAAAGGTGATTTTCCATAGCTATGTTAAATAACCAAACGGTAGCTACCATAGATGATTTTTGACAACTCCTACATAGGACACTTTTGGTTTGAGCAACTTTCTATTCCGGTTTTTAAGGCTTGAAACTCCATGTAAATCCATCGGAGAGTAGTCTTTGCAGGATCCTGTTCTCAAAAAAAAATATATATATATATATATGAAAGGAAAACCATATATAGCAAATTATAGCACTATGGGAACCCCAATTGATCATCAACTCCCATGTTGGGGTCATGCTTTTATGGCGCCAGCTGTATGGATACAGTTGGATGCCCAGCTATCCAGCTATCCACCCGCCCAGCAGGTTGGCCCGGGAACGCCTGGGCAGTTTCGTTCCGCAGAACGTGTCCAACAGCGTTTGGGCGCTGGCCACCTTGGGCTTCATGGACCCCAGGAGCTGAACCCCCAGTCGAAGTCGTGAAGATCCGGCCATCCTTAGGCATGTCATAGGAATGTTAAACCATGTCATAAGTGATATAGGTAAGTGATGATAAGTGATGGTAAGTGACAAGTTTCAGAATCATCATAGTCAGATATAGTTATGGGGTATGTACATGGATTTAGTATGTTGCTAGCTGGCTGATTGGAGATGATGATGTTACTATTTAAATTTATGAAGATTTTCTTGCCGACCAGGGTATTTGTCATGGCTCAACTTTCTCATTTAGCTTGACATGAATGGGTTTGATATGTTCTAACCATAATTTTGATATATATATATACATATATAGGGCATATATATATATAATTTGGAAAATGAATTATATGGTCTAATTCTGCTGTAGTCTCATATTAAATACCATTGCGAGTCATCTCTGCGGTTCTTCAGCAGGCTTCTGGAGCTGGTGCCCAAGCACGTGGAAGCCAACCTCCGGGACTACAGTCCACAGGAGATCCTTCATGGTTCATGTCTTCTTGAGGGATTCCTCGGAAAAAAGGCCACAGAGATTGTGACAAAACATCATCGACATAAACATCCATAGACCATAAACATCATAAAGATGGTGATTCATACCTTTATATAGGCCATAAACATCCATAAACATCCATAAACATCCATAAACATCCATAAACATACATAAACATCCATAAACATCCATAAACATCCATAAACATCCATAAACATCCCATAAACATCCCATAAACATCCATAAACATCCCATAAACATCCATAAACATCCCATAAACATCCCATAAACATCCCATAAACATCCCATAAACATCCCATAAACATCCCATAAACATCCCATAAACATCCATAAACATCCATAAACATCCATAAACATCCCATAAACATCCCATAGACATCCCATAGACATCAACAATCTTCATCCATTTTCGATCACGCAGAACCCAACTTCTTCGTTCATGGAAACCCAGCAGGACTTGTCCAACACCTGCTGGGCCTTCGCACGATTACAGCAGCCCTGTGATAAGCTCTTCGAGCTGATCATCCAGGAGTTCGGGGTGACCGGTGTCAGCTCCATGGCTGGGGAATCCATGGAATTCCACCATGGAATTCCACCATTTTCAATGATTGTTCCCATATGTTTCCATTCAAAGTGTTATCTAATTGCAGGGATTTCTATGATTTGCCCAGTGTTTATAGGGGATTTCTATGATTTGCCCAGTGTTTATAGGGGATTTCTATGATTTGCCCAGTGTTTATAGGGGATTTCTATGATTTGCCCAGTGTTTATAGGGGATTTCTATCATTTGCCCAGTGTTTATAGGAGATTTCTATCATTTGCCCAATGTTTATCGGGGATTTTGCTGCCATGTTTCATGACACCGGAGGGTATTTGGGTGTTCAACCTAGCGCTGCTGCAGCTGATGCCCCAGCTTTTGGTGGATGTGGGTCATCAATGGATCTATGGTGATGTATGCAATGTAGCCCCCAACAAATTGGAATACAATCCCAATGATTATGGCTATACCCACTTGCTACTGTAAGTAGAACTGCTTTTCTACGCCTGACTTGACCTTTGGAACAATTTTTAATTTTTAGATTTGCATCAGTCGATTGACTTGCGACGTTCGGAAGTCTCCGGCTCAAGAAGCCGCAGAGAATGATTTTCTGTGGGATGTTTTCTCTATGTTTCTTTAGGTTTTTTAAAAGGTATGTTTTCTCTATGTTTCTTTGGGTATTTTTCTTAATTGGCCCGTGGGCGCGGAGCGTAATGATGGGAAAGATTCATTGATTAACTGGATCTCTATAAGTCTATAAGTGTATATCTTGGCACGAAACTTCTATTTTAAATACAGCGGTAGACTAAGTCGCCAGCGTGACCTACGCATACAATCACGCAATACGCAGGGTAGGGAAGCGGACCCAACAAACGCTTCGGGGAACGCCGCACCAGAACGGAGAGAACGGTGGGAACAGGGGGAAAATATGTAATAAATATCTGTAAACATATGTGTATGTTAAATCTATCTCTATCTATCTAACTATCTATCTATCTATGTATCTATCTATCTAATCTTCTAAACCACCCGCCGACGCGTGTGGTGTCGTCCTCATCTGTATCCTGCGCCTACTCCTATCGAGTCCTTCTAGCAGGTTGGATCCAAAGTAGTGTAGCAAACAGCTCCTGTTGCAAAGATCTTGCAACCTGACAGAGATTTGACATGCTGAACAATGTGTGTTCTGCAATTCCGGATTTATTCAACGGAAATTTCAAACAGCAAAAAAACTCTAATGCGCAGGTCATCATCGTGCCTGACACCAGCTTCGAAATCCCAATTGCTTACGTCGTCCTCATCTGTGTCCTGTTCCTACTGCGGCATCTCCACCATGCACAATGGAAAAAACAGGTTATATAAATTACTTTACTTCGAGTGATCCCCACCATGACATTTATACATTTTGTTACTGGCAAATCTTCTGGCATTCTATCTGGCATATCTTCTGGCATTCGATCTGGCATTCTATCTGGCAAATCTTCTGGCATATGTTCTGGCATATCTTTTGGCATTCTATCTGGCATATCTTCTGGCATATTATCCGGCATTCTATCTGGCATAGCTTCTATCTGGCATATCTTTTGGCAATTTACCTGGCATATCTTCCGGCATATGTTCTGGCATATCTTCTGGCACTCTATCTGGCATATCTTCTGGACATTCTATCTGGCATTCTATCTGGCATTCTATCTGGCAAATTTTCTGGCGTTCTATCTGGCAAACATTCTGGCACTTTATCTGGCATACCTTCTTGCATTCTATCTGACATTCTATCTGGCATACCTTCTGGCATATCTTCTGGCATTCTATCTAGCATATCTTCTGGCATTTTATCTGGCATATCTTCTGGCATTCTATCTGACATTCTTTCTGGCGTTCTATCTGGCACATCTTCTGGCATTCTATCTGGCCGTTGAGGTCCAGCGGTGCCCACTGAGCTCGGAAGGTCCCAGGTTGAGGTCCAGCGGTGCCCACTGAGCTCGGAAGGTCCCAGGTTGAGGTCCAGCG
Source organism: Cladocopium goreaui (assembly GCA_947184155.2). Lineage (NCBI taxonomy): Eukaryota > Dinophyceae > Suessiales > Symbiodiniaceae > Cladocopium > Cladocopium goreaui. Next base: position 623,758 of record CAMXCT020002402.1, read on the forward strand.
GTGCCCACTGGGCTCGGAAGGTTGCTGGTTGAGGTCCAGCGGTGCCCACTGCGCTCAGAACCTTGCGGTTGAGGTCCAGCCGTGCCCACTCAGATCGGAAACCGGCAGTTGAGGTCCAGCAGTGCCCACTGCGCGCGGAAGTTGGCGAAGAGATTGGCGAAGAGTTGGCAAGGCGGAAGTGGACGTGGAAGTTGATACAGACATGGTCGAGGGTGGAGGAGGAAGAGGCGGAGGAGGAGGAGGAGAAGGAGGAGGAGGCGGAAGAACAGCTCTGATAAAATCTAACAACCCTCACCTGGCAGGTGGGGAACAATGGTAACGAATCTCACTGCAAACAGTTTCTACTACGAAGATCAAAAAGCCCAACTGGGATTCAGGGTTTCCTTGTCAAATGTACCCGGCAACCAACTTTGAGCCATGCAAAACAGCTTTCACACTCCTCTTGTTTCATATTCCAGTCGACCCTATCGCAGCACAGGGGTAGGGGCGCAGGTGAGAAACTTGGAGTAAGGCAAAATTTGGAATAAGGCAAACGCGAGATGTGTAGCACACACATAGTTGCATGCTCTGGCTTTCAATCCTGCAGACTGATGCCAAAAAAAACTAGGTAGGTCACCCGTTGCTTTGTTCACATAAGAAAACCTTGAATCAAACATGTGGGCAGCATCCCCTGAAGTAGATGCACCTTCTTCTGGCGCAAAGGGGCTGGCCTGGCTGCAAGACAGGCTGTTCTTGGATTTTTGTCTGTCTTCTTTTGCCCTGGTGTCTGTCAACTCTGGGCCCAACAGAAACAATAATAAGGCCAGATCTATTTTACTTTCGAATATGGTGACCTTGACTGAAAATGCCGGTAAACCACCACGGATCACTGATTGGTCATTTGCCAATGGGTGCATACGGGATCACAGCAGCACGTCTTTTCCATCTATGCCATGTCCGCAATCCGAACTGGTCACTTGCCATGCTTCTAGGTCCCACGCCAAGCTTCTATTGCCAAAGTGCTGGGTTTGCAAGCACTGTGGATGGTTCAGGTTCCATTTGCCCTTAAGGAAAACCTGCCCTGCAAAAATGTCAAGATGTCCTGTTATCCCTAGCATGGGGTGGAAAAATACGGACGTTTACACGGGCATCCCATCCATGTCGCGCAAGCTGCAAAACAGCGAGCAGGACAACCTACTATGCAAAAATCGCAAAATCACCGGGCTATGCGCTTGTTGCCTCACCCATCAGAATGGTCGGAAGCATCATCAACGTCGGGCTCATTGAGCTCGGTGAGCGTCTCAGCAAAATGTTCCTGAATGAGCTCTGACAGGCTTTCATTGTAGAGGATGGAGTTGGAGTCTGACAGGTACTGAAGGCACTGTCGGTCCAAAACGTTCCCCCAGTAGCTGTGGTGGGCATCGCTCCGCAAGATTCCAAGGTAAGGAATCTGCATCCGAAGGCAAGTGGATGCAAGGGTTCCACTGCCTGGGCTTAGATCGCACACGTTCTTCACGTCCAGCATCTGCAACACGGCTTCCCAAAATTCGTTCCCCTTGGACTCCTGCACCTGGCGCAACAGGGCATTGGCTTTTGGGAGTCTTCTGGCCAGCTGGCTCCGCACCCGCCGCTTTAGCGAGCCTACTTTTCGACCCTCCGGAGCCACAAATCATTGGAAAAACACAGTGAATCGCGACTTTCCTACCTTTTCGCGCATCTCCATCTTTTTTCTTCTTACTCTTTCTCTTCTACTCTTCTCTCTTCTGATCTTTCTCTTCTCTCTGCCTCTGCCCTGCTCTGCTTTTCATCTGTCCATATTGTCGGAAGTTTGACTTCTAAACTTCCTTCGATGATCTCAACTTGGGTTACTTAAAAAAAGTGACCTAGGCACTGCCCGTTTGTTTGTGCCTAAGACGGCTTGTTTGATGTCAACTTGGGCCAATGATTCATATCATCAAAACATTTGTTCTAGGCACTGCCGTTTGTCTGTGCCTAAGACGGCTTGTTTGATATCAACTTGGGCCAATGACTCATATCATCAAAACACGTGTTCTAGGCACTGCCGTTTGTCTGTGCCTAAGACGGCTTGTTTGGTTTCAACTTGGGCGAATGATCCATATCATCAAAACATGCTGTGATCTAGGCACTGCCGCCTGTCTGTGCCTAAAACGGCTTCTTTGATATATAAACCAAATCACCGTGCTTGGTAACGCCATCCATTAGCTTCCATTAGCTGCGAGAAAGCTTTCCTCCGACTATCAGTCCCACGGGTGCTTCCCAATGGTCCCCCACCCAGCAAGTTGCCATTTTCAGGTCCTTAGACTTTTTAATTTTTCATGGCGCCCCTTCTGGTATATATTCAGACACATATCCCAACATGTCTTCGGCCATATATTCTGCCATATTCTGAAACTGTCTCTGAAAGATCATTCTGACATCGTCTTACCTTTGTCCCATCATCTCCCCTGCACAAGGCATATCCTGAATTTGACATGGATGCCTCTTAAGTGGGATGCGAACTAAGTTGCTTTAGCGGGGGTCAGTTGACATCAGACAAATTGTCTACCAAGATTCTATGCCCAAGCCGTCATCAAACAAATCCCGGCTTGAAATCTTGACAAGAAGCAGCGGCACAGAGGAGGACTTCACCGTGTTGTGGACAGTGGCATCGGGGAAGATACGGGTCTTGTCAGACCGGAGAATGCGAGGCAACTTTCCGGGCGGGGAAACGTTGACCATGTGCAAATCATTGGTGTTGCACTCCTCATTCGACGTGAAGTCATCCTCCCGGGCTTTCACAGCCAACCTCACCCGTGGGACTGATAGTCGGAGGAAGGCCGTTTCACAACGGACAGAGCCAGCAAACACCTTTCGATTCCTCTTCCCTGGCGCACTCTTTGTGGAGCGGTAGAGCCGGTAGAGCACAATCCAATCAAACAGCCCGCCGCCGCCCGGGACCTTGTCGCCAAACGTCTGCTCGATCAATTGGCGGTTCGAGCGCGACCCACCATCAAAGAGCAAGAGCATCGAGGTCTCCTTGCACTGTGCTTTCATGAAGTCAAAGGCTGGCTGCAACGATGCTCTGTCCAAGGCAGGCACCTTTGACCATTGGTCAGGTTCGAGCTACAAGTCACTGGAAAAGACGAAGGCTTGGTGGCTGTCGTTCAGAACTCCTTCAAAATTTTTGGCCGGGCTCTTTGCAAACAAAGTAGCCAGCGAATCCATTGTGCGGCCTTGCCAGAGGCCCAACTGCACGTACTTCTTCCCAAGCGTCTGCGCCTCCCGCCACAAGTGGCTTCGCTCTGCTTCCCTTGCAGTCTTCTGCTCATCCTCTTGCTCGTCATCCCCTTTCACAAGATCCCTCAAGCTGACAGGCGGTGCTGACGTGGCTTCGCACGAAACATGGGAAATTGCAAGGGCCTCAGCCGCTGAAGATGCTGAATAAATTTCAAAAGGGGCTGCGCATTTAAATGCTGAGGATGTTGAGTGATTTGGAAGGGGCTGCAAAAGCAAGAAACAACTCTGGTGGAATGGCTCCTGTTGCATGTGTTTGTAGTAACGTGGTTTCAGAACTATAAGATTCCATGATGTCTCGCCAGTTCTGGCGTCTTGTATGAAAAATTGAATCAGTATTTTGGACTTGAGGATCCGGCAGCGGTGCATGAGCGCATGCTCTTCGCCAGCTTGGTGGTCACATCCGGCTTCAAGAGGTGGGAACATGGGTTGGACACCTTGGCGGCTTCCACGAAATCATAAACTCCACTGCCTTCACACCACTTGCATCCAGCCCGTCTGTCACCCCACAAAGTGGATCCCTTTCCTCAAGCACATCTTCTGCTGCGTTGCTGCAGCCAGCATCCACCTCTTTGGGCACAGCGTAATGGAAAGCCAAAGGTGTGCCGAGCTTCTTCAAAGCGTCTGAAGTCTTTCTGGCTTCGTCTTTCAAGCTTCCCACAGGGGCTTGTTGCCAAGCAGCTTCAGCGAGCTGAACCATCTGGTGCGCAACTGCAATCTTAGCAAAGGTCCCGCAAGCCCAGCCCACCTCGTCACCGCGCGGGTCTATGGTTTCCACGTTGAAGAAGTCCGGGCTGCATTGGTTGCGGGCCACTGCCACATAGGCTGCCCCCAAGGTGAACTCAAGCAATGTTTCAGCGCCGCCTCCAGCACCAACATTCTCCAAAGTAGCCACTTGCTTCTGACATCGCGTGCACAAGCGGGCCAATTTGGAATAATTGTTGGAGAAAACATCTCGGCCATGTTCTCGCTGGATGCGAGACAGGATCTCAGAAGATGCATCGCTCAGCATGCCTGCCACCTTCAAGGCCCCATCAAGAACAGTCTTGTTGATCTTGGTGCCGTTGAAGCGCACATTCTTGGAAATCAAGCTCTGGAGAAGATCCTTCTTGGTTGTTGCGGCCTGCTGGCGCTCAATGCATTGGACCTTCTTTGCGAACATCAAAAAGGTGTCCGAATTGCTTCCCTGTCGAGACTTGTCGTTGACCGTGAGGATCTCCAGGGTCACGCTGATGCTATCGGTCGTGGCCAATGCCCTGACAGTGACAGTCAAGGCCATCTCATGAAGCTTCTTGATCTGCTCCAAATCCGTGTCCAGGCATGCCCTGCACATAGCAACGTACCAGGCATAGAGCTGCGTGTGCTTGTGCAGAAGAGACAGCTTGGTTGGTAGCTCACCCGTGTTCAACACATGCTTGGGAGCAAAGCACCCAAAAGCGCCAGGAAAGAAGAAGCGATCTCCGGCCCCATGGCTGCAGCAAAGAATCTGCTCGGCCTCAAGGACTTCTGCATAGGGCGGCTCTTCAAGCAGCAATGTGTCGTTGGAGCTCAAGCCCGGGTCCAGCCAGTACAGCGAACGGCCGGCTTCGTAGAGGCCACTATGTTGGATAGCCTGCAGGCAATTTGCCGGGCTCCACTTCTCCTTGAAGTTCTTGAGGCCCTGGGACTGTGATGATTGGATCTCCAGCGGTGCTAGGTCTGCCAAAGATGCAGCTGATGGCAAGGCAGCTTTCGAAAGGAAAGTCGGCAAGGATTGAAGCACCTCAGAGAATCACAAGTGGCGCAGGGGGAAGCTCTCTGAAAGAAATCTAGAAGATCTTGCAGGGGCTAATGCTCGAAACTCAGGATGGCAAACCACAGAACATGGCAGAGGAGATCAGAGGAGTTCAATTAAATCTAGCTTGATTAATCAAAACCGACAGCAGTTAAATGGCATCATTCTGAATTTAGGAGTGGTTCCAGCAAACATATGCTGCCAAGTGGCCCAAGGAATGACACGCTTCATGATAGTCCAAGCGCCCAAGTGACGCCCTTCTTCTAGATCTGGAAGTTTAGGGGCTTGCAGCACCGGTGGCATGCCAGCTGTCTGCGGTGATGCTGCAACCACTTTGCTCACTGGCACGATGTTCTCCGGAGGCTGCTGGTCACGAGGCTTCAAAGCCTTGACGGTTTCTGCCGCAAACTTCGCAGCTTCTGCTGTCGTCAACTTCTTGGCTGCACTGCCACACTCGATTTCAGCTTCTGCAGGCCGTTTGGTGGCAGGAGCCTTCGAGGTCGAGGACATGCTGACTAGAGGCGGCTGCTGAATGCAATACGGGTCTGATCTCGCATGCGGCAGCGGCCGTATTCGCGAGCAAATTTTGTGATCTCTTACCATGCCCCTTTGTAGCATAAAGGGCAGGTAAAAAACACAAGGCAGTGCTTCTCAAGATTACCCTCGGGGTTGCGTGTGCGACACTGACCGTAATATCTCAGAGGTTCGTATCATTGAATACCATGGGGCAATCCACATGATCTGATAGTAAGTGAGCGGAACTTGTGCTTGTGCTCACATAAGTTGTGCTCACATACCCCACCGGGCCTGCGATGGAAAATCATGGAGACATCCAAACCTGGCAATGGCAGCTGGCTCATGACGGTCGTGACAGTGCTCATTTTGATACAAGCCATGCTTCTAATAGCAAAGACTTGAGAGTAGGAGAAAATTACTTTACTTCGAGTTATCCCCACCATGACATCTACACGTTTTGTTACTGGCAAATCTTCTGGCATTCTATCTGACATATCTTCTCTGGCATATCTTCTGGCATTCTACCTGGCATATCTTCTGGCATTCTACCTGGCATATCTTCTGGCATTCTACCTGGCATATCTTCTGGCATATGTTCTGGCATATCTTCTGGCATATCTTCTGACATTTTATCTGGCATTCTATCTGGCAAATCTTCTGGCATATGTTCTGGCAAACATTCTGGCACTTTATCTGGCATACCTTCTGGCATTCTATCTGACATTCTATCTGGCATACCTTCTGGCATTCTATCTGGCATACCTTGTGGCATTTTATCTGGCATATCTTCTGGCATTCTATCTGGCATATCTTCTGGCATTCTACCTGGCATATCTTCTGGCATATGTTCTGGCATACCTTCTGGCACTCTATCTGGCATATCTTCTGGCATATCTTCTGACATTCTATCTGGCAAATCTTCTGGCGTTCTATCTGGCAAACATTCTGGCACTTTATCTGGCATACCTTCTGGCATTGTATCTGACATTCTGGCATACCTTCTGGCATTCTATCTGGCAAATCTTCTGGCATTCTATCTGGCAAACATTCTGGCACTTTATTTGCTATATCTTCCGGCATTCTTTCTGACATTCTATCTGGCGTTCTATCTGGCGTTCTATCTGGCATATCTTCTGGCATTCTATCTGGCCGTTGAGGTCCAGCGGTGCTCACTGAGCTCGGAGGGTCCCAGGTTGAGGTCCAGTGGCAGGTTGAGGTCCAGCGGTGCTCACTGAGCTCGGAGGGTCCCAGGTTGAGGTGCAGTGGTGCTCACTGAGCTCGGAAGGTCCCAGGTTGAGGTCCAGCGGTGCCCAGTGCGCTCAGACCCTTGCAGTTGAGGTCCAGCAGTGGTGACTGGGTGCGGAAGTTGGGGAAGAGCTTGGCGAAGAGAAGAGTTGGCAAGGCGGAAGTGAACATGGAAGTGGAGGCAGAGGTGGTGGAGGAGAACGAGGAGGAGAAGAAGGAGGAGGAGGAGAAGGAGGAGGAGGAGAAGAAGAACAACTCTGATAAAATCTAACAACCCTCACCTGGCAGGTGGGGAATAAAGCACAATATCTGGCATCCGATACAAAAAGAACATTCAAGCCACAGCTGCTTCGCGTGAGCCCAGACAATAAAAACAAGTATTCTTGGGCAGCGTACCCTGCACCTCTTGCGCGAGTCATACAATTCAACGTTTTGCTTCTTCTCGCGATATAGGCTGGCAGGCTGGGCTTCTTGAACGCAATGATCAGCCAAGGCAAATGTCGCCAAAGACACATGGAAAGGACACTTGTATAGATTGTCCATATCGCGTGGAACCCACACGGAGGACATGCCGGGGACATGCTGCAGCGTTGCTGCAACATCCAAGCACGATACCTTGATCGTCAGGATGTGGCTCTTCTCCTCCGCCTTCTTCTCGTCCAAAATTGACTGGAGCAAGGCGCAGCCGTACTTGTCTTCAAAGAATGGAATGGCGTAAACGCCGGCCAAAAAGTGAGCAACTTTATGCCCAGCTTGCCTGTCATGGTGAAACATGCCTAGCAGGCCTAGCAGAAATAAACTGTTTGGTGATTGAGTAATTATATCTTTTCTGGTGCCTACAACAGGCCAAATAAGCAATTGATTCTGATGCCAGGCACTTGCACACCAAGTTCCCCATGTCCCGGTGTTGGAAGGATTCCAAGATGTAGCCACGGGCCTCAGTAGGGTCCGCAAGGATCCTAGCTGCCGTGTCGGCACTGATTCCAACATAGAATGACCAAGCTGGAGCCTCGGGCATCCTGGCGAGCACAAAGCTGGTGAGGACCTTTTCACTCACACAGAAACATAGAGTTTGGTCCTGGATGCAGTGGACGCATGCCACTTCGGGCTGAGAGGGTCCCAGGTCTGAATCTCAAAGCCGCTTCCGGCTTGCTTCTTCACATATCCAGACTTCAAATCGAGATGGAACTCGGCCTCTGGGATCTCCAGCTTGAAAATCACCCAGATGCGGCCGGCAGCCATGAGCGCTTTGCAATCCTCTGTGGGTGGAAGCTTCTTGCGGATATGTTCGGGGTCACTCACTGATGTCCCCAAAGCCCGTGCTGATTGGCGCAATGCATGCTTGATGGCTGCAACTGGAGTTTGATGGGTCAAAAGGGCCTTTGCTGGTGCCACCTGGCAGGGTTCCAACCCTGTTTGCAGGACTTCTTTGACATGATCCCCAATGATATTCATTTTGACTATTGTTTTTTATCTCCTGCCAGCTGCAGAAAAAGAAAACGCCAAGCCAAAAAACAATCAACATAATCAACATCGGCCGGCCTTGCCCGGATTGCTAACGTTTTTCTCGAAATGTTCTTCAGGCAGTGCCACCAAGCCCAAAGACACCATGGCCATGGCTGCAAGAGAGAATGCGGTAACAGGGCCTTGAGAACTGGAAAAAAAACTTTCACTTAGACCCTCGCGCCAGGCAAACCCGCATGGGAGATCCCCCTGGTGCTTTAGGGGTAGAAACACGAATAAAGAGCGCATCAGTGCAGGCCAGAATGAGACTTCACTGTGGTCCATGTATCGAAACCTACGCAGGTACATGCACATTCCGGCCTTTGCTGCTACCACAAAGTAACACTGCATTAAAAGAATCTTGATTTTGTCTTAAGGATTGCTTCAGCACATGCAATCTCCTCCAAATGATGATTTCGATAGAACCTGAAAACCAAAGAGTCACCAGAACCATGGCGAGTACAATGCCCATGTCCGCACCAGAGACCCTGCGACAGAATGGCAACGGATCTCCTGCTGTGATGTCTCAATAGTCAAAGACTCGCCCAGATCGATGCCACCAAAGCTGGCCTATTGATGGGCTGTGTCTTTGCTGCTGTCTGTCAACTCTTGCTTCCAAGAAAGAGGAAACAAAGTCTGTCTGACGTTCCACAATAGTGAAAATGACTGAAGAGGCGTGCAAATGACGGCAATTGGTGTGGTTGAAGCTAGAATGGCAGTGGCATGTCTTTCTTATCTTCGCCATGTCAAAAATCCGAACTGGCCGCTGGCCATGGCTTGTAGACGTGCCTCCCTAGTTTGCCAGCACTATAGATGGTTCAAGGGCCATTTTGCTGTTCAGGGCAACCTATTGTGAAAAAAGGTCCAAATCTCCTGGTATCCCTCTATGGCGTTGCAGACTACAAACGTTGGTGTTAGTCGACTTTGGTGACTAACTATGGCATTCTTCATCAATCTGGGAAATGTGTCAATTTGCACCAGGACCAGCGGAGCTCCGTCTCCGTAGCCGCATCATTTGTGGCCACGATGCGTGCGCCGCCAAAGTCCTCAGAAAGCAATGGCTTGATGGTGCAAATATGCCTGGGTCGATTCGTCAACGATATCTACTGTATCTACCTACCTACCTATTTATCTTCCTATCTATCCTTCTACCCATCTATCTAGCCATTTTCTAATTCATATATTTATCCATCCATCTATCCATCTCTGTACTTTTCGTCCCAGTTGATCACAGCATGCAGACACTCCAAAATACCCAATGCTTCGCATCTCAAGATCTAGGCACTGCTGTCTGTCTGTGCCGAAGAAAGCTCGTGACAACAAAACTTGGGGGAATTATCCATGAATACCACCAAAACGTGTGCTCTAGGCACTGCCGTCTGTCTGTGCCTAAGAAAATGTCTTTCGACAAAACTTGGGGGAAGTACGAGCGTGACCTTTCGTACCCCCCCTAACATTAAGTCACCCCCCCCGCATGGCACACAGTCATCCAAGAGTCACCCCAGGCTTCCAATAAGTCACCCCACGGCATGCAAATCATACTGGCACACCGGCCCCCACCAAAATTGAACATTACTTGCCGGAGATCTGGCATCATCGTGTGCCAGTGCGTTTTGCTTATCCCAAGCCATCCCAAAGCCTCAAAAAATGAAATCTGAACTACTCTCGCACTTGGCACACCGATTTTTAGGTTTCAGAGCTGATGTACATTTCCACGCTATTCCTACTGGTAGGCTGGCAGCATGTTTCAAGAAACATCTCAAAGCGTGCAAATCATACTGGCACACCGGTCCTCACCAAAAACAGCCTGGCTTCTTCAAACCATATTGACCATATTTCGATTCGGGGAATTGAAAGGAGAAAAAAACGAAACCAAAAACGAGACCCCTGGAGGCCCAAACGAGACCAAAAGAGGTTCAAACCCACGCAAGGGACCAGGTAGTAAGCCTCAACAAGCAAAACCAATAATTCGTGGGATCCTGCCTGGGGGGCTGGGCTGCTGAGCCTTCTCAACTGCTACTGCGCCTACTGCTGTAAAACCATGATCTTTCTACCTGAAAAGAAAAGCTTTACCATCACAATTCATCACAAGTATCACGTGTACTGTGCAAACAGCTCCTTGCTGAGTTCTCTCCCACAGCATCAGCAGGAGCTAGCAACGGTGCTTCGTCAGCGTTGTTGCGATTGGCCATCCTTTGTTTCATCCTATCGTTCTGTTTACTGGTACACAGCGCGGATAGATGCCGCATCAGTTCAGCTGGAAATGCCCTTCTGTAACAAATCGCAGCTGTAAAAGGTGATCAGGGAAACAAGGGGGCACTGCACTTTACAGAGTCTAGAAACGCGTGCGCCAATACGATTTGTGTTGGAATGCTTTCTTCCTTGCCAAAGCCTTACTCTGAGGGATGAGGGTTGTTGACCTACTTCTGCACGGGACACCGTGTGTGGGACGACTTTCCGTGTGAGGAGAAACAAAAGGTCAACTACCCAGTATCCATGATTACCCCCCAAACATGTGATCTAGGCACCGCCGTCTGTCTGTGCCAAAGACAGCTTGTCTCAACAAAACTTGGATGAAATATGATGAAATATCCATGAATACCCCCCAAACATGTGATCTAGGCACTGCTGTCTGCCTGTGCCTAAGAATGCTTGTTTCAACAAGACTTGGGGGAATTATCCATGTTTACCCTCCAAACATGTGATCTAGGCACTGCTGTCTGCCTGTGCCTAAGAAAGCTTGTTTCAACAAGACTTGAGGAATTATCCATGATTACCCCCCAAACATGTGATCTAGGCACTGCCGTCTGTCTGTGCCTAAGAAAGCTTGTTTCAACAAAACTCTGGGGAATTATCCATGATTTCCCCCCAAAACATGTGATCTAGGCACTGCCGTCTGCCTGTGCCCAAGAAAGCTTGTTTCAACAAAACTCGGGTGAAATATCCATGAATACCCCCCAAACATGTGATCTAGGCACTGCCGTCTGTCTGTGCCTAAGAAAGCTTGTTTCAACAAGACTTGGGGGAATTACTCATGTTTACCCTCCAAACATGTGATCTAGGCACTGCTGTCTGCCTGTGCCTAAGAAAGCTTGTTTCAACAAGACTTGAGGAATTATCCATGATTACCCCCCAAACATGTGATCTAGGCACTGCCGTCTGTCTGTGCCTAAGAAAGCTTGTTTCAACAAAACTCTGGGGAATTATCCATGATTACCCCCCAAAACATGTGATCTAGGCACTGCCGTCTGCCTGTGCCCAAGAAAGCTTGTTTCAAGAAAACTCGGGTGAAATATCCATGAATACCCCCCAAACATGTGATCTAGGCACTGCCGTCTGTCTGTGCCTAAGAAAGCTTGTTTCAACCAAACTTGGGTGAAGTATCCATAATCACCCTCCAAACATGTGATCTAGGCACTGCCGTCTGTCTGTGCCTAAGAACGCTTGTTTCAACAAAAACTTGGGTGAAATATCTTTATTTCCTCCCAAACATGTGATCTAGGCACTGCCATCTGTCTGTGCCTAAGAAAGCTTGTTTCAACAAAACTTGGGCGAATTATCCATGATTGCAAGCAACCTGAGGGTAAGATTCCTGCCCTCTCAACAAGCTAGGCAAATGAGGCGTCTGAGTGCCTACGCTTTCAAGGTTGCCAAGGCAAATGCGCAAGACAAAATGAAAGGATTCACCCTAATGTGAATTGTAAAGATATTCTCCTTCAATGCACACTGCCTTGAACATGGAGTCTCTGACTGCTGGATACTGTTCATGCACCGCTGCTTATTACATTTTCGGTAGGCCAGCCGGAAAATGAAAGGTGTGTATTCTGCTACAGGTGAAAATGTTACAAAGTATGTGTTGGTCTGTTTGTGGATGGTTGCGCCGAAGGGGGAGGCAAAGACCCACTGCAAAATGAAACCGTGTTATGACCAATGCGGCTACACTGTTGGCTGCCTCAAGATTTGGGCTACCCGGCTACCAGATGTTCCATAGAAATTCTATGTCAATCAATGCATGAGGAGGGCCTGTAAAAGCAGCAAACGATACAATGTTTCTGACTCAGGAAGGTATGGATGTCAAAGCCATCTACAATTAGCATAAGGGCTGGCATTGGGTCTTTGCTGTGTACAACCCAAAGCACAACTGCATGTATACACCACAACATCCACAGAACTCCGTGAAATTTAGAAAGAAAAATCCGAAAAAAAAAAATAAAGCACATAGCCCCTCGACAGTGCAGTTGGCACTTTATATCCCTGGGCCAATTATTGTCTTCCCATAGGCTGTTGCATTCGTGCCAAGCAGCACGCACATGCGCCATCTGCAGAAGTTGCCTGCTAGGGTTGGCAGGCCGTGATGGCAGCAACGAATCCTTGGCCAAAGCTGCGCCAAAACCCACGAAATCGTGGGCATACGGCCGGGCACATGCGGCAGAATGTCATGTGCCAGGTTCTGTCATCAAAAAACAACTTCTTCTGAATACCCTTCGCATAGCCGGGTGGAACACACACTGCTTGGAATACCTACCATTACCTACCGGCGCAACCCTATCCACGCATTCCTCCGCAAACCAAGTGGCTACAGGACCGCCAATGACAACTGCATGGGCAGTAGGATCCTCAATTGTGACACCGTTGAATCACGACATGGAAGCACTCCAAAAGACCCAATGCTTCACATCTCAAGATCTAGGCACTGCTGTCTATCTGTGGCTTCTTAATGATGTGGCCCCAAAAAAAAGAAGACAGAGAATCACAAGTCTGGGTCAAAGCAATTAAGCCACAAGAACAGATTTGGAGGCCGGGCGGGCCCCCAAATCCATAAATAATTTTCGCAGGGTCGAAAGGCCAACGCAGTGAAATAAAATGTTGGTAAAACAGTGCCATAAACCACCCATTTGGAAATGGTTTATACAACCTATAATCATCTATAATCTATACAAATGGTGATTTGAGGGATGGTTTATTATTGGTTTAACCACAATAGAAAACATATGGTGATTTGTTTTGGTGTTTTATTGACAACATATAATATATATATATATATATACAACTTAGATTTTTCGAGATCTGTAAGCAACATGGTGATATTGTGTGGGATCTATCAAACGGGAAAATCTTATGGAATATAGTGGTATATATGTATGTAATGTAATGTAATGTACAGTAATGTAATTGTAAATGTACATGTAGATGTAAATGTAAATGTAATGTGAATGTAAATGTAATGTTGTAATGTTGTAATGTTGTATTGTTGTAATGTTGTAATGTTGTAATGTAATGTAATGTAATGTAATGTAATGCAATGTAATGTAATGTTATGTAATGTTATGTTATGTTATGCAATGCAATGCAATGCAAAACAATGCAAAACAATGCAATGTATAGAACCAACAAATCTATGGCACTCGGGTTTGCTTCAAATTGGGATATACCCCCAAGCTATGGTCAAAAAAAAACTGGAACATGACAATTAAGCCAGTGGATGCTTCCTGGTACCCATAATTTTGACGAGGCGTGGCTTTAAGAAGTACGGATTGACATGTTTGATGGTGAAATCCCAGTACTTTTTATTGGGAAACCACCGCGTCATGCCATGGATATAGGATGGTGTCGGTGGACCTCGCGATGTCGATTTGCCATAATTTGGGATGGTCATCCCACCATATGATTCATAGGGGTTAATCATATATGTAGCATCCTCCTGGGAATTTTCCTTAAAAAGTTCAGGACATGATGTCCTTAAAAAACTGTATTTTTTAAGGGACATACCTGGCCGGCAAAAAAAAACAGTTCTATTTTTTAAGGAAATCCTGTTGTTTGACGGTCTCCTATTCTTTAAGAGGCCTTCCTTGGAAGATTCTAGGAACTGCACCATATATATATATTCATATATCATCATACACATCCACATATCTCTTTAACATGTACATGAATGTACATGATATGTATCCATAAAATCTTAAAAATATTCAGAACATTTCATGCTTGACTTCAACTTGGGTATCCAATTCTTTAAAGGGGCACCCCTTGGTGTGTTTGACGGTCTCCAATTTTTTAACGGGACATACCTGGCTACTGTGTTGCAATCTTGGTTCATTGGGGCTAGATTCTTTAAGGCTGAAATTTGCCCTGGTTCGCATTCTTTAAGAGGCTACCAGTGGTCCCTTAAAGATTCAGGGGTCAGGGTCGGAGGCCGAATTGCAAGGGGGATTATGTAGCCATCATAAGGACCCCCCAAATGGATGATAGGTTGTGCCACTGCCATCGCGGAGGAAACTCGCCATGGTCATATTTAATTTCCCATTTTGGATTTTCCTGAGAGCCCTGTCAACATTTGGAATCTCATTCCGTCCCATGGATTGCATTTTTCCCAGCTTTACAATTGGGGCATCCTCAGTTCTGAGACAAACCCCGGCATGGCTGAAAACTGTGGATGCCCAATGTTGGGATCAAAATTACTGTAGTTCACTATCACAAAATCGAACATGCACTAGCATTTTTTTACCCATCCATCCATGCCATACAAACCTTGCCCCTAGGACCGATGCGGTAAAACCAACAATAAGCCTTCATTCACATTTGAAGGCTTTTTACGACCCATTTCTGGTGATCTTGGGGATGGCTTACCATTGAGTTTCCCACATTTCACTACAAAAAGTACGGTATTTCGGATGGTTCAATCAATAAATATTCAAGAACAAAGAATCTAAGTTTTTCCCTTGTTTGGATAGTGAACTACCAAAAGAATGGCTTCATTTTTTCTGTGTCCTCCAGGTCTTGGAGTGGAGCAAGGACCCTGCCTCTGCTCTGGCCACAGCCATCTATCTGAACGACCGCTACAACTTGGATGGGCGCCGAAGCCTAGGGCGGCCCCAGGACCCTGCGGTGTAGATGTGCCAAGATTTGGTCATTTAAAAGTCATTTAGTTACCTGGCAATGGGAAGAACTGCGGATTTGTAAGGCATTGTAAGGCAAATCTTGGAAAAAGAGATTGTTGATGGTGTTGGGTGCTGCGATTGCGGTGTGTCAATTGAATTTGGTTCTGGAATGTTCTGGATATTTGAGAGTGTGCGGGGAAAGATGTCCTGAAATCACCTGCTTGCAAAGCGTGTAATGGTGGTCCCCCCCTGATATACTCTTTTCTCTGTTCTCTTTTGTTCTTCTCTTGCTCTCTCCCCCTCTCTTTCCATGTAACTATATGTACAAGATGTATGCAGGCAGATGTGTATATATATATACATATATACACAGATGATACTCAGAAGAGTCATTCCCACATTTTGATCGTGTTTCACTTGTCTATTTCTGGGGCCCCAGCATGGACTTTGAGGCGCGAGCCCAACGGCTACGTTGGGTGCATGTGGTCAGTGTGCGGTGTGTAGGGCTGCCCAGATTGCTCAGCACTCCCGCATCAGTCTCGCATGGGGGCCCTGGGGGGGACCGGCAGCATTTATCATCTCTATTTGTTGCATATCTGATAAGGTGTGCTTGATTTGTTTGTAGGCCATGTGGGCCATGTGCCATTCTATTTGGGACCATGTCATATTAAACTTCTTTTCGGACAACTGTTGCTTCAGATCGTCCTTGGGCGGACATTACTCCAACAGTTGGATGTCCCTCCGTTTGGACCTACCCAGATCCAAACGGGGTCGAACTTTGAGAGAATTTCAGATTCTGCACCATGGCGAATCGCATTTTTCATGGCACTCCTTGAATTTGAGTGATCCTGAACTGGCGCAGCCTGCTACGAAACTGTGGAAGGCACGATATGGGCTGGCCCGAGCGGAAAGTCTTTGGGAAGATTCGGTACATGAACTACGCAGGCGATTCGACTTGAGAGGCGGACACATATATCTAAAATTTTCTAAAATGGTTGTTTTTGTCATTGCCAATGCTTCAAATGTAGGCTCCAAGCTTCCACAGGGTGATCTCTTGCTGTGAGGCTGCAAGAGGAAATTCAAGGTGGAGGACTGCCGGTTTTCGCATTAGTCTCCCCCAGTGAAAACACGGCACCAGGCAGGTGGGGTCAGCTTTTTGATTCAAGTTTTAGGAGTTTGAAGCCCGATACCCTGCGCTAACGGCTGGCACAAAGAGGCAGGGCCTGTAGGGTACTTCAGCGCGGTGGATGATGGGAGTTGGGTGGATGAGGCGTTGTTGCCTGTTCATTTGGCTCATGGTTATCATTCAGACTAGATTAAAACTGTAGAGTCGCCATGAACTGGATGGTACAAGCCATCCACAATTGGTTTTGGAATCTGTGACTTTGCACGTTTTAGACGCGTTCGCGGTTGAATCTGTGTATCTCAGGGCAGCGCACCTAGTTGTAGCAGGAAAACACATCCAATTGCGGTTGTGCTTCGACTGCTCGGCCCTCATGGTCTGTGGAGTAGGGCTGTCACTACTAACAAGACTTGACCCCTGGAAATAGTTATGTCAAGTTATGTCATGTTGTCTCACAGACTGCGTTGCCCCCCCTTTCAGATCTTTTCGGAAATCTGCAGTTGATGAACAATTGTTGTGGCACAGCGGCACAGCGTTCCTTTTTGATTCCACCACTAGAAACAATTGTTTTGTTGACTTGCAGATGCTGCAGGGCAAAGAAGACCTGAAGTGGCTGGAATAGTGACCCTTTCGAGAGGTAGCACATTTAGTTTAGAAGTGGAGCTGCCCATCGCTTCAATCGAATTCAATCATGCAACGCAACACTGGCTGTGTTGGGCCCTAATTTCTCCTTGAAGTCAGCAGCAACGCTTGAAAAAGATCGGATAGCCAAGAAGGTGGAAGTGCGAAGTGCATCAGGGTTGGCCCGTCTGAAAGATAAAACTACTGGAAGTCAGACCCAGGCTTCATGTCCTCTAAATCTCATGC
>CAMXCT020002403.1:0-12500 GCA_947184155.2 Cladocopium goreaui
TTACATTACATGACATGACATGACGTGACGTGACATTACATTACATTACATGCATTACATACCATACATACCATACATACATACATACATTACATGGCATGACGTGACGTGACATTACATTACATTACATGCATACACACATACATACATACATACATGCATACATACATACATACATACATACATACATACATACATACATACATACATACACACATACATACATACACACATACACACATCCACACATACACACATCCACACATGCACACGCATATATATATATATATTTATATTTACACATACATATATATATATGAATAAATATACATTAATATGCATATATCACACCTATATGCATATACACTTGTGCAGATAGTTACAACAATTGGAAAGAGACAGTCTGGGTAAATTGTGTTCATTTTCTGCCTGAAGAAACTCGTGATGGCACACTTTTTCCCGCTTCCTGAGCTGAAAATGCGTCAGCAATTTTGCCCATCTATAGATCCAAAGATTGTTGGCTATCACCAACATGAAGCAAATAATCATTGGGGGATAGAAATGTGTATGTATGTGATAATATATAGTTTTAATATATAATAATAATGAAATAACAGTAATAATTTAAATCATTATATATATCATAATATATTTTTATATTTCAATATTTATAATAGTGTATATATAATAATATGTATAACAGTGTATACAATCATATATATAATAGTATTTATACTGTAGATAAATAAATAAATAAATATTTATATATATATATTATAAATAATAACAATAATATATATATATATTTGATTATATATTTAATAATACATATATATATACTAGTATTTGTAATAATCTGTATATATATATATAAACTGTATAATAATACTAATAATATAAATATATATGTTTCCTATTATGTTTTATTATATTGTATTATACTATATTATATCATACTATTTTTTTATTATTTTTTAAAATATGTTATTATATTATATTATACTATATTATATTATATTTTATATTTTAAATATGATATATATATATATATACAGAAGGGGTACTCATGGGGGGCGCAGGTGTGCAAATTGTAGAATTTCGCATTTTTTGAGAGGTACTGTGATGAAAGCATCTTCACATGAAAAACATGCAAAAAAAGCAATGGAAAAAAATCAGACCCATGTCCCCAGCCAGGCCTCTCCCCAGACCTTGCCCATGGGTCTGAACTTTTTGTTTTTTTTGGTTTTCTCGAGGTTTTGGCCAAACTGCAAAAAATCATGGAAAAAAAAAACAAACAAAAAGTTCAGACCCATTTCCCCAGCCAGGCCTCTCCCCAAACCTTGCCCGTGGGTCTGAACTTTTTGTTTTTTTTGTTTTTTTTTGGTTTTCTCGAGATTTTGGCCAAACTGCAAAAAATCATGGAAAAACAAAAAAAACAAAAAAAACAAAAAGTTCAGACCCATGTCCCCAGCCAGGCCTCTCCCCAGACCTTGCCCCTGGGTCTGAACTTTTTGTTTTTTTGTTTGTTTTGGTTTTCTGGAGGTTTTGGCCAAATATAATGATTAATATCATGGTTCATAGAATGATAAATACAATGATTAATTTGAATGATTCTTTGAATGGTTTATATAATGACTAATATAATGATTATATATATAATGATTAGTATAATGATTAATATCATGAGTCCTATCATGATATATATCATGATTAATCTCATGATTCATTTAATGACTTATATAATGAATATTATAATGATTAATATTATGATTAATGTAATGACTGATATAATTCTGAATTTAATGACTAATATAACAAAATCAGGACTTTCGCAACCTCGCCCCCCATGACTACCCGCTCTCTCTCTCTCTATATATATATTTATAGGAAAACATTTGAATATGGATCAAAACATACTCTTGAGGGGATGAAACTCCATAAATCGCAGTTATTTTGCCGTGAGCAGAAGGGTATCAGGGTTTTGATCCACACCAACCATAATAACTTGGGAATATGACTGGCGGTTCGAACACTATTTCACGCCTGCCAGGTACTTGGCAGAAACGGATGAATTGCCAGCACTGAAAGCGAAGATAACCAGCAATGCTAGGGATGTAGCCAATAAACTGTTCACTGGTGCTTGACCCAATTCGTTTTCAATCCTATGTAGCGAGCGTATTGATTCAAACCACCAACTGGGGCTGGACGACATCGTTTTGATTTGGAATGGGATGCGGAATTTTGAGACATCCCCAGGGTGGTTATGGGTCCAATTCTCAAAAAGAAGTCGTTGATTTGGGTCATTTAGTAATTTAGTCCTATTGACATACATTGACACGTATTTTGTACATCACCCTCTGGTACCATCTGGTAAACTAACATAACTATGGAAAATCACCAATTTCATTGGGTAAATCCACTACAAATGGTCCATTTTCAATAGCAAACTGTTGACATAACCAGGCCGGGTAATCAGAATCAGGAGACCATGGCTTGGTTCGATGACTTTCCCAGCAGTCGACCCCTTGTTATGGGGATTTCCCATGTTCGAATAGCAGAGGGTATATCCATGTAATTCCATGTATATCCCATTCAATTCCAGATCATTCCAAATCCATATCCGATTCAAGTCCCATTACACCCACGGAATTCCTCCATGTTTCATGAAAAACCCCTGTTTGCGTCGTGAGGTCTTACACCTTGAAGAGTCAGAGGGTGTGGAAAGTCATGCTGTCAGTCAGCCCGAGGTGCGAGTTAGTGGGCCTCCGGTCATCAAACGAGGCTAGTTGGGAAATCCCTATAAATAGAGGTTTTAATCAGGAAAATCGAACTCAATGGTAGAAATTCCAGCGATGTTTGATTACCCCAACATTTCATTAAAATTTTATGGGGATTTGCTATGATGGGAATTGATAACCAACTTGATATTGCTGGGTTTGTGTACCTGAAAATGGACTTCAAACAATTGGACGGAATCGGGTACCAAATGTTCAGACAAACTCAAGTGTTTTCATGGGTGGATTTTGAGGCGTCAAATGATGCAAAATAATAAAAGTCCCATCCTACTATGAGTTCACTTTCTTTCATGGGAATCGGAGTATTTAAGATTTGACATGATTTGAGGTCCAGAGAGTGGGAGACAGGACCAACAATCCAGTAAACATCAGTAAACTGCCCCACAATTGGATAGTGAACAGCCATCGTTTGCCTAGACTCTAAGCCCAAAGGCCTCCCAAATGGTAGGGTGAATACCCCCAAAATCCCACGATTGATATTGCTTTTGTTCAGTAACATTGCAATTTTGATTTCAGGTATCTGGGGGATCCCTCGTTTTCTGAACCCAGGTGTATATGTATATAAAAGTTCTGACACAAACTGGACGCCACAAATTGCAAATGGGGATGATCATTGCTGTGGGATATCATGTGCATATCCCAACCCTGTTCACTTGTCCTATAGATAATACAAAGTTTTTTCTTTTGTTCCCCACCATTCCCCACCCATGTCAGTCTTGTTTTCCGCACAAGCTGTTTATACATAGTTTTATTTCATACATATGTCTACCTATGTGTATTTGATATATATATATGAACATAGTATATATTATGTGTATATATATATGAACATACATACATACATACATTACATTACATTACATTACATTACATTACATTACATTTACATTACATTACATTACATTACATTACATTACATTACATTACATACATACATACATACATATGAACATTATGTATTCAATGCATTTCTCGACCTTTGACTTCCAGTTTCAGCAAGCGAAAAAACGGGGGTGTGTTTGATGAGGCTTGGTCCAGTTGGTCCAGATGGTCCCATCCGTGATCACGGGTTTACCCTCTGGTAAACTAACAATTTGCTTTGGAAAATGGTCCGTTTATAGATGGTTTACCTCTAAAAAAGGCTGATTTTCTATAGCAAACTGTTAAATTACCAGAGGGTATGTCAAACCCACATGCAACCCATGGTGCTTGTATATATTTTTACCTACATGGTTGGCTGTTTTTTTGGGGAAATGTTGGTACCAGCAATGACGTCCTGACAGGCGTCCCCGGCGTCACAAACCGCATTGAGTCCCTCTGGTTATGACTAACAGTTCGCCATGGAAAGATCCACCATTTTTAAGAACGGTAAACCATCTATTTCTATGGGCCACCTATACCATGGCGAACTGCTAAATAACCAGATGGTTTCACTAAAAACCATGGATTGGAGATTCCAATTGATAACCAAACCACAACTTTGATACCGCAGATCGCTTTCCAAACAATGTCGACATATAATACATCCACATGTATATACCTACAGATATGCATTTTGCGTTGTATGTATATGATAAATTATACATATTCCAAAACATGTTAGTAATGCACACATCAACATGTGTATATATATACACACAGAGTAAGTATTAGGCTAATTTCAATCTGCACAGTAAGTATTTATTTCGCCCAATATACCGCTACATAAAGTAAACATGGGGTAGACAAAAATAAAAGTAACAGTTGATATGTCCACCCCATTTACTGTTCTTTTCAAACTATGGGTGTGTCTTGAAATCGAATGCCCCTAAATTTCATGGTGTAACATCAGTTTCATTCATGTTCCAACTTTTTGGATTGCCATAGATTGGGTGGCAAATATCACATTTTCAGGTACAAAAAGCCATATCTCTTCATGGTTACTGCTTGGAACTCCACGATTTCAGGTTTTAAGTCTAAGTTGATCAAACTTTTAGATCGATCTGAATTTATTGCAGGCATCAAGCAACCGGGATGAAACATCACGCACTGCTATATGAATAATTTCACATCCCTTCTGGTAATGAAACGTGGCTTGCTGGAAATCCAGCATTGATGATTTTCCCAACGATAAACAATATATATAATATAATGATATAATGTAGTATAGTGTAACGTAATGTAATATAATACAATATTAATATATGTATAGTATAATATATATATATATACAGTATACTATATATATATAGATAATATACTATACTATAATATAATATATATATATATGATATATGATATAAATGTATATATAAATATATCATATAATATATCAAACAATATACACCTCCATTCAAAGTGAAAAACTTTCCGCCAGGTTGTCGACAACTTGCTGCCCCAGATCCGTCGCCAGTTGCGGCGCTTGATCAAAAGCCCCCGACCTCGTCCCCCGGAGATCTGTCGCAACTCCAACAAGGCTGGAGATGGCGAAGTGGTTGAGCTAAGTTGGTGCAAATAACTACAATAACTAGGGTTTATGGTAGTTATAACTATAGTTAGATTGGGTTATAAACCAACTTATCGTGATTTGTTTCTTTTTTTTCGAAATCACTTGATCAATGGGAATTTCTCACAAAATATGGCCAAACATATGGTACTAATGTACCTCCATTTTAGGATCCTGGAATTCCCATTGACTTGGTAAATCCAGATTTTTTTTCGGGGAAATCACGATCCATAGATCCGATGAAACGCTTGTGTTTTCTGGGAAATTGATAAGAAATGATCGGCATTTCTGGGAGAAATCCATGAAGCGATAGACATTTGTATGGAGTTCTTACAACAAGAGATTTGATGAACAGTTTCCATGGTAAATGTTAAATGCGAAAAACAAGTTTCTCAGAAACATCCAGGAACTGGTCGAAATCTGCCAGGAGGAACTGTTGGCGTGGTACAGATTCTGGGACTCCAAAAAACAAGGCCGGGGCGGCGCTGAGCTTTGAACGGTCCGTTGGAAGGTCCTGGAAGGTCCGGTTCTAGAAACGATCTGATTCACATGGATTCATAGCAAAGTGGTGGTTTGGAACCATGGAATTTTATGACTTTCCAGAAACAGTTGGGAATGGAAAATCATCCCAACTGACTTTCAGTCCATGATTTTTTTCAGAGGGGTAGGTGGCTCAACCACCAGACAGGCTTCTAGTCATTAGCTCGATTTTATCTATACACATTGTATTGATTCCATAATCTTCCCATCTAAAGGTTGCTCCTTTGATATAGATACCTAACGGCAGGTGATCCTTGTCGATCTTGATTCACCAGGGCCACCACAGCTAGATTTTGTATGGGAAAATCCCATCGGATGATAACTGGGGGTACCTCTTTTTTTTTTGAGCAAACTTCGACATTATGGGAATCATCATTGGAATGCTGGAAAAGAAGTCTACCTAGGTACTTTTCTTTCTGAAACACCTCTGTTTTGTTTCTGAAAAATCAAGTGTGAGGTGTCTGGTATTGTTCATTCTCAACCAAATTCAATGTGGGAAACATTCCAAAACTTGGTTTGTGAATCAACAATGGGTGGTCCAAAGCGAAAAAATGACGGGGATTTGAATCCAACCCCAGTCATGGTCGATATATCTATGTAATTTATGTATGTGTGTATATATATATATTTACTCAGTAATTGGGATTTTTCTCCGGCTAAAGTGGTGCTGTTTCACCATCATTTTGGTCCAGGCTTCGACACAAGCACGACTAGGAGATTCCATCAACAAACCAACGGATGCGTTTTCGTCTTTCATGTGTCGTCAGAGTTTAACCAGCAAG
The DNA here is from genome assembly GCA_947184155.2 of Cladocopium goreaui. Taxonomy (NCBI): domain Eukaryota; class Dinophyceae; order Suessiales; family Symbiodiniaceae; genus Cladocopium; species Cladocopium goreaui. Next base: position 6,603 of record CAMXCT020002403.1, read on the forward strand.
CACAAGGATTTCACATGAATTACCATCTGGTTATTTGGCATAGCTATGGAAAATCCATTGTAAATGGAGGTTTTAATGGGAAAATCATCTGTAAATGGGCAATTTTCCATAGCTATGTTATGTTAAATAACCAGAGGGTAAGTGCCCAAAACATCCCATAGTCAAGAATGGTGGACACAGAAGCACCGGGATTTCTCAGTATTATTGAAGAAACATGAAGCAACAATGAGAAAACATTTACCTTAAGCCATGTTTGATGACACTTTAATGGTACATCCCAATATATCCCAATATATCCCATATGATATCCCGAAAAATATACCCTCTGGTAAACTAACATAACCATGGAGAATCACCATGTTTAATGGGAAAATCCACTATAAATGGTCATTTTCAATAGCTATTTTGACATAACCAGAGGGTATCGCTATCATATCCCATCACACTGCCGCCAAATCCTCACAGAGCGCCTCAGGTAACCTGAATGTTCCGACCTTGACCCTGGCGGTGGTGACCACCTTCCACACAGCCCTAGCCAAGACGGCAGATGCTCAGACTAAGGTGCCAATGATGCCGGATGATGCCGGCGATGCCCAAGCGTTTTTTTTTTGGAAGGTGAATATCTTTGTTGTTGTGATGAATTTTCCTGCAATCATCTGCAATAATCTGCAATCGTGTTATTGTTTGTTATTGTGTTTCTTCCTATTTTTAGCACAAATCTGGAGATCTGTGTGGTTTTGGGGATTTTTTTGGGCCAGAGGATGAATTGAAGTGACCTTATTGGCCGAACAAACTGGGACCTGGGATGTTTTTTGATTTTGTTTAGACATGAGCCAGAAATTGGGAACAACTGCCCTAGCAAAATACTTGTTTGTATGACCCCAAATTCTCAACTCCTCGAATTGATGATTATTTTGAGAACAAAATCATGACTTTTGGTAGGGCCATGGGTACTATACCGCAGTGTGGCCCAATTTTGTGCCAAAACCACATGTTCTGCATTTCCAACCCTCAAGCCTTGAAAAGTGGCGGGTGGGTTGCTGACACAAATTTTGCCGCACGGGCACGTTCCCACAACGGGGTCGACCGTGGATGGGTAGAACAACTCAATCTTTTGCTATAGGAAGATGGAAGGAATATGTACTGATCAGCTTTAGAAAACATGGTATCTAAGATAGGCTACGAGAAAATTTTAGGACAGACGAACGTTTTTTCATTTCTAAAATGCTAAGACTGGTTGGGCTGGGGATCTTTCGATGTTTGGTGAAGTCCTGCTCTTTGATCTTTTCGAATACAGCCATGGCCCCCCATTTTCTGCGCTAGGTACACTGTATTCCAATTTCCTTGGCTAAATCCCTGTGTCTTGGTCATTTTCTCTCAATGTTTGTTGGTTGTCAATTGGGCCTCCTCAATTTCACTGGTTCCATCCTCGCGTTTGTCATGATGTGTTACAGAAAAACATCATATTACATCCCACTTTTGCTTAAACCCCGCTGCAAGATTTGTTTGGTCAAATCTTACAAAGTTGTGGTAAGTTACCCTCTGGTAAACTAACAGTTTGCTATGGAAAATCACCATGCCGTTAATGGGAAAATTCACTATTTCTAGGGCCATTTTCAATAGCTTTTTGTATGTTTACCAGAGGGTATCATTTTAATGATTGGCAATGGCAATGGACAAACCGTCAGAATCCTTGAGGAGGCCCCGCAGATCAGATATAGATCCGTTTATAAACGCATGCCAGGTCCTAGTGTACATACCGTCCAGGCACAGTATATACATATAATATAAATATGTAGGTATATATATATATATTCTGTCCGGGTCCACAATAATAAATCCCACAAAAATAATATATTAGTTATTTCTACCAACAAACCCCTAAGACCTGTGGTTTTGGGCCCCCTCCTTTGATTTTTCAGGTCTACTTGCAATTTTACACAGGTAATTTTATAAAGCAAACCATTAAACCATGTTAAACCCAAATGGATTTTGTTGTTTTCCAGTATTATAGCTGTTTGCTATGGAAAACGGCATATTTGTAGATGGTTTTCCAATTAAAACCAATGGATTTTGTGATTTCCCATTAAACATGGTGATTTTTCCCAGGGATGTCCGATGGAACGCCGGTAAATTGGCAAATCATTGAGCCAAATTGGCCATATGTTTCGTCACCAGAGACTAAACATGGTGATTTTCCAGTAAACGCCTGGTTTTTTAGAGGATTTCCCATGAAAGATTGTGATTTTCCCACCAAAAAAACATCAAGCAACCTGCATTTGTCCAGGATTTCCCATGGTTTCCGTGGTGATTTTCGGGGCCAGGATGCAATTGCCCATGCCTTCCTGACGGAGTTGGGCTTACGGGAAAGCGACACTGTCACTGAGTCACAGTTCATTGAAAAGATGGCACCATGGCAGCAGTCGACGGAGAATCATGGGCTTGAATAGTGGTTTGTGATGGTTGAAGAATGGTTTAAATAACCCATATGCGAACCATGGTGCTGGAATATGTACCAACATTTGCAAAAACACCCAGCCATGTAGGTAAATATACCATACATTGAGCATATGGGTAAGATGGTTAAATAAGATGGGCAAATAATGGTTAAAATAATGGTTTAAAGAATAGTTTAAGCAATAGCTGATAATGTAGTGGTTGAGTAGTGGTTAAATGGCTGATAATGGTTAAGAATTATTAATAATGGTTAAATAATGGTAATGGTGATTAAACAATGGGAACCATGATATATCTGGGTAAATTACAACGAGCTCACTGTTCGACCGAACCCTGGAATCATGTTTTTTTTAGAGGAATCATGATAATCATCCCAAAATGGCATTATTTCAGGTTAGTGAAATATTATAATTTACTCAGAATCATGGTTTTTCATGATGGTTTATACTGGTTAAGAATTATGAATAATTTTTTAGGTAATGGTTAGTTCATGGCTAGAGAGAAATGGTTTGAGAATGGTTTACTAATGGTTAAATGATGGTTTCATCATGGATAAAAAGGGTCAGTTTTCGATCCTAACTCGCGCCCAAGTGATAGCACTTGACTGTTTCAACCTTGAAAAGTGGATATTTCGTGGCACATGACCAGTGATGATGTCATTGCTGGTTAGAACTACCAGTAAACTAAGAGTTTGCTATGGAACATCAATGAACATCACCATGTTAGATTGGTGTGGGTAAATCATCGAAGTAAAATGGGCCATGGCTTCATTGGGGCGTCCCATCCACAAGAAAACTATGATAGTCCCAATTGACAATGTGGGGATGGGTCAAATCCTATTACAGTCGTATCATATTTGGAGTAATTACCCTCTGGTAAACTAACAGTTTGCTATTCAAAATGACCATTTGTAGTGGATTTACCCATTAAAAATATGGTGATTTTCCATAGTTACGTTAGTTTACTAGAGGGTATTCGGAATAACCATCCATTAACCATCCATTAATAAGCTATGACTTTGGGTACCGTTTGGGTCCTAGGCTTTTGACCCATCCCCATATGAGATCCTGCTCATGAAGCCGGTCTCGTAATGTTGTGGCTAAACCTTGATGTTTGTCACTTTAATGCTTATATATATATTCGTATATACTTATCTATATTCACACACTATCTCCCTAGATGTATCATATATATATATTGCAATATATATCTGTATATATACATATATACATGATAACCGCTGTCATCGGCCATTTTTTGCACAACATTTTCACCCCCGTGTCAGGTAGGGATATTTTTATCGGTCGATCCTATTAGTTGATGAGTTGAAAAACCCATTGCCATCATGATTTCCTGGCAATTTTCCAACCGAAGAACTGACACAAAACCACTTCTTCTGACCAGATCGCCATAACTACCTGGTTGAAAAAAGGGAGTACCAGAACCCATCGACTGGGAACCTCTACAATCAGCAAGTTTTGATGGGATGATACTCTGCGTCGGCACCAGCACAGCTATGGACATCCACGGTTTTCCGTTCGGAAATGATGTACACATGGTGGGTTTTCCATATAGATATATAACTATAAACTTGTTAGTTTACTGGAGAGTATATTATTCCATAATATTCCCATCATATGCCAGCAACTCTTTGTTGTAAATCCCATGATAATCGCATATATTCGCCATCATATTCCCATGATATTCCCATGATATTTCCAATTCTGGAGATTTTTCTCATCATTTTTCCCATGGATATTTCCATGATCATCGCATTTTCCCATGATTTTTCCCATGTTTTTCCCAATTTTTCCAAGCCCGTGGCCTCTACGAGGCTCCTCAGTTGGTGGCGAACTTGCCCGTGGCCATCGAACGGGGCCATCCGTCGGGGTCCCTCGATCCCAAGCTGCCCCTGACGTCGGGGAACCCGGCGCATGTAGTTTTCTTAGATATAATATGCAATCATATGTAATATATATATATATATGTGATTATATATATATAAATATCAATATGATCATATATATATATGATTGTATATACATATGATTATATATAAGGTACTCTGGTCACTTCGAATATGCCTTTTTTCAATTTCGCAGTTGAACTCGATCGCTCATCAACTTAGAATATTCGCCATTTCATGTTCATTTTTTTCTCCCCATTTGGTGAAAAAATATTTTTTCTCCCCATTTGAATTATCAACATATCACCCATACTGCAGCATAGATGGACAAATATGTTGACATTTTTCAAATTTTCACCCCACCAAAAATCCTTTGAATTATCAAAATATCATCCGTACTGCAGCATACAAGAACATTTTTCAAGTTTTCACACCACTATTTTTTTGAATTATCAAAATATCACCCATACTGCAGCATAAATGGACATAAATGGACATTCTTCAACTTGTCATCCCACTAAAATCCTTTGAATTATCACCATATCACCCATACTGCAGCATAAATGGACATAAATGGACATTCTTCAAATTTTCACCCCACCAAAATCCTTTGAATTATCAAAATATCACCCATGCTGCAGCATAAATGGACATAAATGGACATTCTTCAACTTGTCATCCCACTAAAATCCTTTGAATTATCACCATATCACCCATACTGCAGCATAAATGGACATAAATGGACATTCTTCAAATTTTCACCCCACCAAAATCCTTTAAATTATCAAAATATCACCCATACTGCAGCATAAATGGACATAAATGGACATTCTTCAAATTTTCACCCCACCAAAATCCTTTGAATTATCAAAATATCACCCATACTGCAACATAAATGGACATAAATGGTCATTTTTCAGATTTTTCACCCCACTAAAATCTACCAAAACACCATAAAATAATTTTTGAAATTGTTCAAGATCACCGAAGGGTACCCCCCACGACCGGCGTCGTAGAACTATGAAAAAAAGCTATTTTGCAATGAAAACGAATGGAATTAGTTGGTGTTCCTGAAAAAATGGATGAATATTTTCACTGGGGACCTATATTCTATGTATGTAGTTCTGAAGAGAAATTTGGTCTTTTCCATGTATAAGGGTATATATTATATATACGTAAGTCCCTTTGGGGAGTAGCAACCCTGGATGTTTGAAGTTCCTAAATTAAAACGTTTCAACAAAAAAAACAGGTCCCCGAAATGATCAGTTTCTTTTTATATTGTATTTAAAACATGATTTTTCCAAGCTCACCGAAGGGTACCCCCCACGACCGGTGTCGGAGAACTATGAAAAAAAATTATTTTGCAATGAAAACTAATGGAATTAGTTGGTGTTCCTGAAAAATTGATGAATATTTTCACTGGGACCGATATTCTATGTATGTAGTTCTGCAAATTACAATATACGTATTCCCTTTGGGGAGTAGCAACCCTGGATGTCTGAAGTCCGTAAACTAGAACGTTTCAACAAAAAACA
>CAMXCT020002403.1:17500-101417 GCA_947184155.2 Cladocopium goreaui
AATATCTGATATGTATATAATATTATACACGTATAAAGATATGTGTGTTGTATGTTGCAATGGGGATATGTCCATCCTGGGATGATGATCTCCATTGACAACTATCGTTTTTTGGTAGATGATGGTTCAACATGCCGGGATATGTTGGGAAAGGTCTTGGTCTTGTGATTTTTTGTGATGTGTTTTTTCGTCATGAGGATGAATCGTACAAATATCCATGTGCAATGGTGCGATATGACTATGAGATTCCTCCAGACCACCAGCCAAACACTGTGGGCCGTCAAGTACTGGTAGCACTGTCACCGGTAGCATTGGCATGAATCATCTAAAAAATCATGCCCACTGGACAGTTCTTTGTTGACTCTTTCACCAGAGTCTGGTTTAAGGAAATGTCACAAGGTTACATGGACTTTTTCATGGCAGCGAAGCATGGTGGTGTTGCACATATTTCAGGCAGCCATGGGATGAGTGAAGCGGTAGCCTAATGACTGGTTGCCAGAGAATTTTTGCCCCTTCAGCCCCCGAGTTCCGTTGGGAGGCTGCATTTGCGTGACATCAAAACTGGAACGGAGCGGCCCTTGTACTTCGACGTGGCTGGCGAGGCGCCATGAAACAAAAAGTATAGATATACTCTTCATAACCAAAATAAGTCCAGGTTATGACAATTATGGTAATACACATACATACACATAAAATTATACATACATATATATCATATATATATATACATATGTATCATATATATATATATGTATATCATATATATATATCATTTATATATATATATGAAATATTTATATATCATTTATATATATATATATATATGAAATATTTATATATCATATATATATGATATAATATATACATACGTATATATCATATTTATATATGGTTATACATATATATATATACACACTGTATATGGTATATATATATACACATGATTATAATTGTATAATTATATATATATATATATATACACATATTGTTGGTATTCTATTTAACGAAGGATTGCTTTTGTGAGGTACCTATTATTGCCGTGGACAGTTCTCCATGGCTCTTGATGACAGGAAGCTTGGGGGGTTACTCCTCAATCATCAAGACCGAATCTTTATGCAGTGTTGACATTATACAGATACGAGTGTGGTCGCGATTTCGCAACGCGAAAGTACATGCGCGAAATCGCACCATGAGAGTATTTCATGAAATACCAGAAGAGTTTTAATCACCGCTATGGTATTCCAGTGACTAAGCCACCGAGTGGATCACTAATTCATGGTCCTTTGGTATTCCGAATTAGATCAGTGATATAACCAGTGATATCACTTTAGTGCTATTATTCACCAATATAGTCACTAATATAACCAGAAATGTAGGAACCTAAATTGGATCACCAAGATTCCAGTGACGTATTCACCACCGAGTCCTTTGTTTGGGATGTCCGAAGGGCCCAATCGCTGGTCTTGGTGCGCAGCCAGCTGTGCTTACTACGAAGATGTAGCCGGCCTGGTAAACGTTAACAAAAACCGATGGAAAATCACACTGTCTTATGCCTGGTATGAGCATCATAATCCCAGTATATTGGAAAATCACATTTTTCAATGATTTTACTGTAATGGGTAAATCAACTATTTTTATGGTCATTTTCAATAGCTTTTTGTATGTTTACCAGAGGGTAATGTGTTTTCTGTTGCTTTATGACATTTTATGAATGTGCATTCTTGTCTTGGTGCGTTCTCCAAGGTTTTTATCTTGGTGCTCTCCACATTCGAAGGTGATATGTTGATATATGCTTCTCTCCACATTCGATGGTGATGTGGTGAAATGTGCTTTCCATACGCCGAATAGGCGGTTCTGACAATTGGGGTATGTAACATATACCCCAAAACCATGTCTTTTTTAAGGAACCCCTCATACTATTTCTTATGTCCAGTGATTGTTTGTGTTCCAACAATTCTAACTATCCTTTATGCAATCCCGTGTTCATGGCCCCCTCCCCTCCTCTCCCCCCTATGGTATGGCGGGGGTTACCTCCCCACCCTCCGAAAACCCCCCACCCTTCCCCGCCCCATCAACCCCCACCCACCCCCCACCACATCCACAGGGGCGAAGGGATACATAGACATGTGCATAGACACGTACACATACATACTGTATACATTTGCACATATACATACTATACACGTATACACACGCACGTGTATATATGTACACACATACACTATTTACACATATAGATATATAACTATAGAACTTACATATAGGGATCATCACCATCTCGGGGGGGACCACCAGACGCTGGCCCATATTTGGATCCACTGAATTCACCAAAGTGTCGGTGAAATTCATGGTTGCTGTCGGTGGGGCTGTGGTTTTTTCCGCTGGTGCAAATTTTTGTAAACTATTCATGAGGTTTCAAAACCAAGTTATACCCGGACTCACATAGACCCCAAATAAGGCTATAGAACCGGGTAGCGTGCTAAAAGTGGCACCATGGCTTCAGGGTCGTGTTGATTTTCTTTTTTGTTGAAGTCACTAGGTCCATGGTATCTTCGTTTCCGCTATATTTTCCCCAAAAAATCACATCAAGAATCCCCATTCGAGTGCCTCATGGCTGAAATCCGCGCGATTTTATCCCATTGATGTAGTTCCCATAGTGTGTATACCATTACATTTGGATGAATTTGATCATGAGCTCACGTCGTTTTCTGCCTATGGAATGATGGGACGATTCTGGGGATCAGCCTGGCTGCAAGCTTCTGCCACTTTCAGGTTTGCGAACTATGATCATTCAACCAGATATACCCCATGATCAACTCAATCCCATTAAATCCCATTAAGTTGCTGGTTAGATCCACCTTCAGCCAGGAATTATTATCCCTACTTCAGCCAGAAATTATATAGGATAGTATCAAGATACATTAACCAGAGGGATTTTTCATGGGATTTGATGGTTATATCATATATATATACATATATATATACATATATATATATATACATATACATACACATCTATATATGCATATACATATACAGATATGTAAATATATATATATATACAATCATACATATATAGATATACATATGTAAATACATATATTTACATATACATATATATACATATCTATACATATATATACATACATATATTTAAATACATATACATATACATTGACACAAGCATACATATAGGTATATATACAGAAATAGATACACTATATATATACAAACATACATATGTGTACACAAATACATATATCTATATATACATATCTTTATATACATATATACATATATACATATATACACATATATACATGAATGTATATATACATATTACATTTACATAAGCATATATATATACACATACATTTACACATGCATATATCTATATATAGACATAAATGTACATAAATATATACATAAATGGACATATATATATACACATACATACATAAATATTAACATACATACATTCATACGTAGATAGATACATAGATAGATACACACATACATACATAAATACATACATACATACATATACCTACATATGTATATATACACACATACATACGTTTGTATATATATATGCATATATTTATATATATATATATATTTGTAAAAAACAAATATATATATATTTACATATACATACATACATACATATTTACATATATACATACATACATATATACATATATATACATTTCAATATTTATTTACATATATATATATGCATATATATATACACATATATTTACATATATATATATATATTTACACATATATATATATACATAAATATATACATATATTTACATATACATACATATATATATACATATATATACATATATATATATATACATATATTTATATATATATATTTACACATATATATACATAAATATATACATATATTTACATATACATACACACATATATATATACATATACATATATTCATATTTATATACATACATATACATACATATATATATGTACATATATATATATACATATACATGCACATATATAGATTTATTTATATATATACATATGTACAAATATACATATACATATAGTTCTTTTGGCATATACACATATATACATATACACATATTTATACATATGTATATGTATATATATAGATACATATGTATATGTAGATATATATTTATATATACATATGTACATATATACTTATATGCATATTAGACATATATTGATATTTTACATATATATATATACATAAATAAACATATATATATATACATAACTATGAATCATGGGATTGGAAAATCTTCGGCCAGGTCACTATTGGCGATCTCCGTAAAGCCACCCTCCGCACCTTGGTGATCGGCAGGGGCGGAGATCAATCCCCGGTGACTGAAAAATCTTCGAAAAATGGGAAAAATCTTCGAAAAATGGCGGCTGATGCGACAAATCATTGGAACATCATTGGAACATCATGGGAAACTGTGGGTAAATCATTGTAACAATCTTTACCCAGCCATGTAGGTAAATATACCAGCACCATGGGTTGCGGGATTGACATACCCTCTGGTAAATTAACAGTTTGCTATAGAAAATCACCATTTTCAATAGGTAAACCATCTATTTCTATGGGCCATTTTCCATAGCAAACTATTAGTTTACCAGAGGGGAAATCATAGTAAATTCCGTATAAATGGAGGTTCTAGTTGGGCAAATATCAATGCACACTTTTTAGAACAGGTGATTTTTGAGGCATGGAACTGATTAACAGAGAGAGAGATTGATATAGTATCCCCAAGAGATAGTGTTTGGTATAATCCCTCTAACTTATAGTGATGGAAGTACTTAAAACTATCTTTTTTGGGGTCACTACATTGAAGCTGGAAGCTTCTGTGGTTTCCACCCGACATGATCTATATAGATTATCTAGATTAACTAGATTATCTAGATTAACTAGATTGTCTAGATTAATGATGGATTTCACTGATTTTCCATTCCGCTGTGTAAATTCACAGTAGGGTAAGGTAGAGTGCTGGAAAATAATCGGTGAATGTGTACTTGTTTGCAATTTTGATCAGAAAGTAGACTAGCCAGAAAGAGAAGGGGTTTACTCACAAAATGTATAAACATGATATATTCACTTCCGTTGTGGCCAAACCCATCGAATTTCGAGCTGGAAATGGTGAACCCATTGGTCTACTTGGTCTACTGCTTTTCCCCAAGCAGAGTGTCCACACTGAGGGGTTCTTATGGTAGGTGTAAAGGCCGGTGCTTGATCAGGGTGCTCAATCTGGTCTCGCGCGTTATTCCCGCATAAAATGGTTCTTGTGAAATCTTGACATGCGTTTTGGCTGCGCAGGCTCGCACAAAATGCGGGCCGTGGTTTTGGTCCGTGGCATTTTCGCTTAAAATTTCTGCATAAAGTGGCTCTTGTGAAATCTTGACATGCGTTTCGACTGCGCAGGCTCACACAAAGTGTGGGCCGTGGTTTTGGTCCGTGGCTTTTTTCCTGAAATTTTCCCCATAAAGTGGCTCTTGTGAAATCTTAGCATGCGTTTCGACTGCGCAGGCTCGCGCAAAGTGTGGGCCGTGGTTTTCGTCCGTGGTTTTTTTCCTGAAATTTTCCCCATAAAGTGGCTCTTGTGAAATCTGTGGGCCGTGGTTTCGGGCTGTGGCATTTTTCTTGACAATTTCTGTATTGACATGCATTTGGACTGTGCAGGCTCACTCGAAGTGTGTCGTCATCATCATCGCCATCATCAGCATCATCATCATCGTCATCGTCATCGTCATCTTCATCGTGATCGTCATTATCATCATCTTTGTCGTCGTCACCATCATCATTGTCATCCTGACCATCGTCATCATCATCATCATCATCATCAACACTATCATACAAATCCTCCCACTCCCCCACACTGTTTGGGGTCTCTTGCCGGGATATTTTTTTCAAGCTATTCTGGGGAAAACTCGAAAAAGATGTGGGAAACCATGGAAAGCCCATCACTTGTGCGCCACGACCGAGGTCGCTTTCCAGTGATCTTGTGCCGGCGCAAGGTGGGAAATGCTTCAAAAAAAACATCTTTTTGTCCACTGTTTGTTTTGGGGGGTTCAGCATGGAGGTTTCTTTACATGGGGAATATTCAAAAAATAATGGTTTATAATTTATACAATGGAACAATAATGGAACATCTTATTAGATTGGATGGGTGGTAACATCCATTTTAGGAAACCTTCGTTCAAATGTTTCGAGGTGAAACTCTTCGTGATGGGTCAGATGTTAGAAGATGACTTCATGCCACTTTTCCACATCAGAGGGATTTATGCCCCTTGGCCTTGAAATTCCATCGTTTCATGGTGGCCATGTGGATCTCATGGGGATATTATGGAATATTTATGGGATATTTTGCTGGAATATTGGTTTTCAATCTTATAGCATGTTATTACCTACTTGGAATTCATCATCACCGACTGAACTGGTTAACTATTGCCTTGGAACATCATCCCAACTTCAGTTCAGCAAACTCTGGAACATCGTCTCCGAACTCTTCGCTTCTCCCGTTCTCCCAGTTGGTATCGGCAGGGAATTCCCCGCGGTCCCGTTGCTGCCGCCATGGGAAAATCATAGGAACATCATGGGAAAATGCTGGGAAATTCAATATTTGCTTGGTGCTTTGGAACCATGGAATTTTATGACTTTCCATTGGGAATGTCATCATCCCACCTGACGAAGCCCATCATTTTTTGGAGGGGTAGGTATACCACCAACCAGATATGGATGGAAATTTATGGGAAAATCGTCGAGTTCAGCTGGGGAACATTTTCCAGCCATGTTTGATGAGAATTTGATGATCAGATACCGACTTGGATGCCTGCAGTCGAATTATATAAACCAGCACTGGAGAAGCATGTTCATGTGATATTGCATAAGTACAAGATCAAGAAACAATTATGTCATTGGAATCCATGCCAGCTTCATAGATTTTTCTGTCTTCTTTCTGTAGAAAGACGTAGCACCCTCAGAATTGGATGATGGGATTCTTTTTTGGTAAGACCCCTGTATAACTATAGTCATGCTGGAGTAGATAGAATATGATGGAATTTGGACATTTCAAAAATCATCACCAAGTAGAATAGGAATATCTTTGAAAAAAAATCATGGTCTATCCACTTTAGGATGTACCCTCTGGTAAACAAACAGTTTGCTATTGAAAATGGCACCTTTATAGTTGATTTACTCATTAGTAGCATGGTGATTTTCCATAGTTATGTACACGTTTACCAGAGGCTAATACATAGTCATAGCACCACTATCCGCGAATCATGGAATTTCTATGGGGAATGAATGCTGTTGGTTCCCAATTTCAGAGGTGACCATAACCCATATTAATTCCATGCAACGTGACAATTGCAAACAAAATCTTTGGGCTAGATCAACTGGTTCGATGCGAACTTTGAACTACTGTATGTAATCCAATACACGAGTGTTTTGGTGGTGAAAAAGCATGAGTAATCCATCACAATCCGTTGCGTTTGAGGCTGAAACAAGGTAAGTTATACTGATTGGTTTGATGGAGCGGGGAACATTCTTATCATACGAAGAATAGTCATGATCGACGATCGTGATCAGAATATATATATATATAAATATCAGAATGGTAATCATCATCAGCATCATCACCATCACCATCATGAATCATTATCATCCAAAATGAGAACAAACCTGTACCAGTTTCATCCTGCTGGAAATGTGTTTTTCCGAGGAAGGGGCTACAGTGAAGCTTGGTTTTGCAGTCATCGGGCTGGATGAGGGGGATTTTATTTATTTTTTATTGTAAATACCACTAAATAATGCTAAAGGTAGGTTCTGGTGGTGGGTGTGACCACATTATATATATTATATATTATATATACATGTATATACACACAGCCTATATTTAAATCCCCATGGATTCGAATCCCCCAGCTGCATCCTTTCCAAGGGATCCACCGTTGCAGGAACTTCATGCCAGGGCAGCGTCTCTTGGAAGCTACGCCGTCGCCGAAGAAGAAGTCCTGGAAGAATGAAGGCCACTGTGCGCCGGTCGTTTGCCTTGCTGGTGTCGGCCAAAACTTAAACCCCCCCCCCTTTTTAAAGGGGCATGGATTTGCAAATTACAATGTAATGGTAGAAACCCCTCCAAAAATATATAAATAGCAATATGGCAATATATCTATAATTATCTATATATATATACATATTATATACATATATGTTTTTTTTTGAGATACATCATAGTATTAGTCTGTATCTCTACAGTATAGTAATCCCAGAATGGAAATTATAGACGTGACCTGGCAGGGGACACACCCTAAATGATGCCTACTTGAGCTGGGTCCACAAGCCAGGCAAAACAAACCTCAAGTAGTGAATTTACCCTCTGGTAAATCAACATAGACCCTGAAAATAACAGTTTTCTAGTGGAAACTAATCTTCCAATCCCTATCTGCCAGGGTCTATGTTAATTTACTGAAGGGTATCACATTTATAACTAGGTTACAGCCCCACTTAGACTTACTAACGACTTACGATTCGTGGGATGCTTCTCCAGGTATTTTCACGCTTAAATTTATGGGAATGTATACTATCTTGGTGGATGGTGGGTCCGGACCTGTGGTAATTTAACACGTGGCTACTGATGGCTACTTATGGCCCATTTAGTTCCATGACTTGCCATAAACAAATTCGGTGACTTCCGAGATACGCTATGGTACGTTGAATTGCCGGGTAAATCCCATAAAACATGGGAAATCCAATGTTAACGTAGCTATATATCGGAAGTGGTAGTTCGAAAAATGAGCCAGCACAAATAAATGATTTTTAGAAACATCGATATCTATGATATGCAAAAATGCTCCAGAAAGTAAAATTCTATTTTTCGGAAACCAAGGAGATTACATACATGCTGCCCCCAAGATGGCTAAGTTGGTTTACAATTCCAATAACTATGGTTTATAGGTGATATATCGATAGTTAATGGGGTTTAAAAACCAATTTAGAAGTAGGGGGGCCACCACCTTGCATGTGATTTCTGACCTCCGGGCACAGCTTGAACCGGCAATGTTGTGGATAGCCACAAAAAAATGGGGAGCATGGTCCATTGGATCCTCAATATTTGTTTCACGCTTTCCATCCTCACACGTGGAAAAATGATCCAAGTTGACTCTCTACGCACACCTTGTATATTTGTATATGTAGTAAGAACAATGACAAGAACTGTAACCACAACACTGATAATGACATCAACAAAAACAACAGTAGCAATAATAGTGTTAACCATGAAAATAATGAGAATTACACTGGCAACAACACCATTTATCACACTGATAGCTACAATAATAATGGTAATACTAGACAAACGCAATAATCACCATAATCACAATGAGATGCATGATAGTGACAACAGTTGCACTGATAATGGTAATCATATGTAATAATATCAATAAACAACAACAATAATGGTAATTTGATAATAGACACACACACATGAATGTAAACATTTTCATAGTAATCTGGTTGGTGGTTTGGAACATGAATGTTATGTCTTTCCATATTGATTGGGAATTTCATCCTGACAAAGTCCATCATTTTTCAGAGGGGTTTAAACCACCAACCAGATATATTATTCATTAGATCAGGTATTAATCACTAATAACCACCATTGACCACTATTAATCACTATTATAAGCACATTAATAGCAATAGTAATAGTAATAGTAATAGTAATAGTAGTAGTAATAGTAATAGTAATAGTACTAGTACGGTAAAACCCTTCAGTTTGCCCGCGCCGACGCGGACGACGTGTCCGAACATCAAAAAACACTGTGTTTTGTGGGACAAAATGCACATGTCCATGATCATGGCTTTCATCTTGCAACGGGCAGCTTAGCTACCTGTGCGTTGAATGTTACAACAACATCGTCATCATCACCATCATCACCATCATCATCATCATCATCAGAATCATCACCATCATCATCATGATCATCATCAAACCCTTATTGAAGATCTTCAATGAATGTAGAAGTTTAACGGGGTGGGAAAACAAAACCCCTATTGAAGATCGTCAATGAATGTAGAAGTTTAACAGGGGTGGGAGAATTAAACCCTCATTGAAGATCTTCGATCTTCAATAAATGTAGAAGTTTAACGGGGTGGGAAAACAAAACCCTTATTGAAGATCTTCAATGAATGTAGAAGTTTAACGGGGTGGGAAAACAAAACCCTTATTGAAGATCTTCAATGAATGTAGAAGTTTAACGGGGTGGGAGAATTAAACCCTTATTGAAGATCTTCAATGATTGTAGAAGTTTAACGGGGGTGGGAGAATTAAACCCTTATTGAAGATCTTCAATGAATGTAGAAGTTTAACGGGGGTGGGAGAATTAAACCCTTATTGAAGATCTTCAATGAATGTAGAAGTTTAACGGGGGCGGGAGAATTAAACCCTCATGGAAGATCTTCAATGAATGTAGAAGTTTAACGGGGGTGGGAGAATTAAACCCTTATTGAAGATCTTCAATGAATGTAGAAATTTAACTGGGGTGGGACTGTAATATTCCCTACTACCCTTGTTGATCTTCCCAATTGAATGTAAAGTTTAACGGGGGTCGGAATTTATATTCCTTCAAAATCCCTAAGAAGTTGTGTGGGCGAACTGGGGGGTTTGCGCGTAACAGTAATAGCACCATTTTTTGGGATTCGTTGAGACCACCAGGAGTTTTCCAGGAGTTTTCCAATCTGAAAAATTGGTGAGCTCCGATTTTTGAACAAGGGGCCGGGTTTTTTTGCTCTCTGGCAATTGAACAGAGAACCATGAAAATCATTGAAAATCACCAATTTTTCGTGGAAACTAATCTTCCAACCCTTCAAAAAGGCAGGGTCTATGTTAAGTTTCCAGAGGCCACTCGATATAACTATAGTATAGTATTCATGCCATGAATTACCATGGTGTTTAACAACTAACTATATACACTGTTATCACATTTTCATGAATCATCATGGTAACTATCAGAAAAACATGATATGCAATTATACACCAATGTCTCGAGGGGGCCCGGGCAACCTTGTAGGGATGTCAAGCCAGCACCGGAGTAGCTGTAGAGAATTGTCATGAAGACTTGCATTTGTCAATGCAGCAAGAAACTTGGAGACCAACATCATTGGTCATCTTTTCACCTAGTTGGTGGTTTGGAACATGATTTTTTTTCCATATATTGGGAATTTCATCATCTCTACTGACTAAGTCCATCATTTTTCAGAGGGGTAGGCAAAAAACCACCAACCAGCCACAGAAGAATGACCTCACCATAAATGATGGTCAGCCCGAGAAGTACATGTCGTTGACCTCGATGCTTCAAAGTCCATGTTGATCGACACATCTGGATGATTGAGTTCACCTGGTTCGTTCCAGAGAACTAGCTACTGGAAGGGAACAGGAAATCCATCATTTTCCTCCGTTTTTCACCAGAAAAAAAGGGCATTGTTCAGATGTGGCATCTTTTTTCGATATATTTCTCTGTTCCAGATCATGCAGGGAACCTGTGGCATTCATGCAGGGTACAGTAACTCCGATTTCCAGCTTTATCGCGGCCCAGTCGACGACTTCTTAGATGACTTGAACGAATTCGACGATGCCTCAACCGTTTTCGATTCCGATGAGGCCGCATTTTGGCCAGGATGCAACACACATCTTCCATTACGATCCCTGATGATGGTGGGATGACCATAACCCATATCATGTAACTTGACTATAGCACATATAGTATAGCCTATAGCCCATAATCTGTTTCTGTTTGAGATGTACTGTGTCATACAGGCATCCAAACATCAAAACAGATGCTACCTCTCAAAATTTGCAAAATTTGCGTTGAAGTGGTTTTCACCTCATGTTCCTCATTCTGGGCAATGCATAGAGCTGGGACGCAAATTTGAGAAGGAACTCCACAATAATCAAGGCGGCTAGCGGGGCGATATGACTATCGATGATTCCCTTGGATTCGGGAAATTTTCCAGAGATTAGATATTAGATTAGATATATATATATATGGGATAGTCCTTCCCATTGACGAAGTCCATCATTTTTCAAGATGGGCACATTGCACCACCAACCAGAGATATTATTCATTAGATCAGGTATTAATCACTAATAACCAACCACTATTAACCACTATTAATCACTATTATAAGCACATTTTCATAAACCATATATATATATATTCTGGCTGTGTCATGGTTTCTACATGCACTACTGGTGCCTTGGGTGACCCTGGGTGATGAGTTTTGGCCATGGATCAAAGCAAAACTCCAGGCATCTGGGTAAACCTGGTTGAGTAATGCCAGCTCAAATTTAGCTGTTGATGCCAGCCGAACAGCAGTTTTGCAGGGTATGTTAGTCGTCATCATCATGATGATATAATGATATACAATGATATATAATAATATAATAATATGATAATAGTAGCAATAACAATAAGAGTTAATAAGTACAAATAATACTAATAATAAACTTAATGATAATAATGATAATGATAATAATGATAGTGATAGTAACAATAATAGTTAATAATAATAGTAACAATAACAACACCATTAATAACAGGTATCATCATCAACAACATCATCAGCAACATCATAAACATCAACATCAACATCATCATCATCATCATCATCATCATCGTCAAAGCCATTTCCAGTTCCAGGCAAGCCGTAGGCTCTTGCCGTAAGCCATAAATTGTACTGTGGTATGCTGTTGACTCAGTCCTGAAAGTGCTTGAAGACCAGCATTCAAACGTGAAACCAATGGGATTGGAATGATTGGATAAACATTATGGCAGTATGGGAATGACTACAATCCAACTGGATTAGAATCATCCAAGATGGTTAAAAAAACGGTGGATGGAAGAAATCCTGAACCAGTTGATAGGTGGTAAACATCCCATTATTTTTAGGGTTTCAACATGTTTCAACCATCCGGTTGGTGATGCAGGATTTCGCTGGCCCATCCACAGTATCATTGGATAAAGCCAGTAAGCTATGGAACGACGTTCACGAGAAGTTTCTGTCAGGAGCGTGAGCGACATGACACTTTGACTCAGGCACCGAAATCCTGGGGCATCCTGGGGCGGCTGGGTCCACCCGACAATTTCATGGCAATGATCAACTTGGCCAAATTTCTTGGCCTTTGCATGCCCATATGCTCAATAAAATCAATGTATGGTATATTTACCTACATGGCTGGGTGTTTTTTGGAGCAAATATTGGGATTCATATTCCAGCACCATGGAGCACATGGGATGGGTTTTTACCACATCAACAATCTCGAAGGGACATTGCATTCACCAGCCTGATTATGGCAGCAATGAATCTGTAGAAATGTCGCTTTGCCAACCTGTTCGTTGGATGCCCTGTGGCTATTGGCTCAGTATTTTTCGTTGCTTATAATTGTGATTTGCGGCTGAAGTTCATCATGAAATTTTGCATTTTGCTTGTTGCAGACCGGCTACTCGTGATGATTCTTCATAACTTTCATGGTAACATTTATGTGTCTTTTGATGTCTTTTGCGTTTTCCCTGGAGGAAATTTTGTTGTTCTCTCCCCTTCTTTTTTGAAGCAATGATTACAGTGTTTGCCCTTTCTCGATTTCTACAGGTTACCATACTTTTGAAGTAGTGCATTGTGCCCAAGGGAAAAGCATGCGCACATCTGCCAACCAAGAAGTGTGCACCTTTGGAACAGCCTACGCCTACTGAACAAGTCAGATTTTAGCAGCAAAACTGTTTCGCCAGTTTCGGTTTTGGCTGCTTGCGGTTTCCGATAATGTCAGATTCTGTCAGATGCTTCCACAATCTTCGGCCATTTTTCAACAGTCACCCCATGCTTCATGCAGCAAGTGTCGAAATCGCATCCTGTCAAAGGTTGGGATAGCCACGACTGGGGGAACTTCTGCAATACCCTCCGCTATTTTAACATAGCTATGGAAAAGGAAAATGGATGAACATGGCCCGTGGCCCATGAACAATCCCAACTGACTTTCATATTTTTCAGAGGGGTAGGTATACCACCAACCAGATTTGGTTCGATGATTTTGTGTACTTATTAAGCATGGTGATTTTCCTAGCAGCCCAGTAAGCCATGGAGTTTCAGGGCTAGGCTAGGATGAGCACGTGAGGTCAATCCTGGAAGCATTCCATGGGGTTTATATAATCCATAAGACGTGAGATTTAATGGAATGTTAATGGTTAATCTGTGGATTTAATGGGATTTAATTGGGATTTAATAGGATTTAATGTTAATGGGATACCATAGCATATAATTTACCGAGACACTAGGATATTGTGGTGTGTCCTGGTGTGTCTGAAAATGTGGGTATAGTAAACACCCCATAAGTGCCATTTTATGCCATTTGAATGTGGAACATGATGATAAGTGGTTTCATGGGATTTTGGGGACTCCGTTAATGTTCTTCTCTTTCTTAATGCAACAAAAGACATGCGTATTCCTATAGGGGTATGGCAGTCTAGGTGAATGATAGTCGCAAGGGGGGAATACTCTTTGACTCTTTCTTGGATTATGTCTCTATGTCCTTATTATTTCAAGTGTGACTGTCTCGGTAAATTATATGCTATGGCTATGGTATTCCCATTAACATTAAATCCTATTAAATCCCATTAAATCCTACAGATTAACCATTTCTCCCATAACAAGGGGACCTCCAGTCCGCCTGTCAGTCTGCTCCCGTGAGCCGCTTGGCGTCGAGTCAGTCCGCCGAGAGAGCCAAGGCGCTTCTGGGTGACCGTTGTGACCCCTTAAGAGGGAAAGTGGATCATTGGCATCCAGGGGCATAGTGTTATCTTGGGATCTTGCCATACCCATATGCTCAATGTATGGTATATTTACCTACATTTGGGTGTTTCTTGGGGCAAATGTTGGTAAATATTCCATACATGGAGCATATGGGATACATACCCTCTAGATCCCTCCAGTAATTTAACATAGCCATGGTATAGATGGCCCATAGAAATAGATGGTTTACCTATTATTTTAATGGTGATTTTCCATGGCTATGTTGAATAAGCAGATGGTAGTTAAATAATTTTAAAGATCTGTTTTCGTTGAAAAAACTGAAAGCACGTTTGAGCAGTTGTGAAAATTCTCCTCAAGAATATTGTTTTCATGCGCTGGCTCCAAGTTCTTTTGGGGAAGATCGTGGAACTTCTTCAGGTCAGATAACCACAGGGTAGCAATCTGAAGCGGTTGGTGGTTTCAAATGAGCCGGTGTGGCCCGAACCTCCCAGTTGGTCCGGCGGGGCCGGCTAAGATCGGGTTGGTGTGTATCCCCTTTTCTAGCCATGGCTCGGTCGTACCCCATGAACTGGGGCAGTTTGGACAAAGGCTCGAACATCAACTTGGTGAGGCGAATGCTGATCTTTGATTTCGAGCATGACAGACATGTCTTGGAAGTGATCCCTTCAAAGCAGACTTTTTACCTTTCAGGTTTGTTGGATGCTGGATACGAGAGTTACACACTGTTTGACGCAACATTGGCTTCTCAATTCCCAGTGCCTTCGGTGGCTTTGAATCCCTCTAGCAACGTACTTGGTCATAAGGATGTGACTTGGGACAGTTTGATGTCCGTGATCGATATGTGCTGTGGGTTCGGAGGGTTCACCCAAGGGATCCTTCCGTGTGGGTTCCATACGTCAGTCGCTGTGGATCACAATGACAAGATGATCAAGCTTTTCTCAACGGTTTCCAATGTGCCAATGGTATTAGGGGACGTGGGGGATAAGCACACCATCTGTCAGGTTTGGAAAGAATCACAGGGATCTCGCACAATGACTGCAGGATTCAGTTGCCAGCCCTTTTCGTCTTTGGGCGATAGAAGGAGCTCCGAAGATGCCAGATCCAGTTGCCTCACAAAGCTACTTCATGCTGCTTTCTATTTGCGTGTTCATATCCTAGTGTTAGAATGTGTGGCACCAGCAGCCATGGACTCTTTTGTCAAGGCTGAGCTAGAGCACTTTTGCACTGTCACGGGTTTTTCTTGCACTCAAAGAACGATGCAATTAGATCAGGTTTGGCCATGCAGACGATCCAGGTCATGGTGGCTCCTTACGTCACCGGTCATTGGTACCATCCAGATTCCAGAGTTCACATGCCAACATGCTGTGCCGACCATTGAGCATTTGATTCCCCTCGTCCAACCCTGGGATAAGAATGATGAAGATGCCCTGAAACTTTTGGAAATTGAACAACGTGCTTTTGGTGGCCTTGAAGGTGATTTTTCCAGGTATGTGATGAATGCCAAAGGAATTGCCCCATGCGCACTTCATGCTTGGGGGAATCAGCTGATTGCGTGCCCCTGCGGGTGTCGCAACTATGGCCTATCCGCTCATCGCTTGGCTGAAAGAGGACTTTTTGGTCTCCTGGTCCAGTGTGCTCCGGATCTCAATGGTGATTCCCACATCAGACATATCCACCCATGTGAAGCAATGGCTCTCAATGGAATGGATCCATCACTGGATTACGGCCTTGACCCTAGGTTAACCTTATCAGCTGTTGGTCAGATTGCGAGCCCTCTCCAAGTTTTGTGGGTAATGGCGGCTATTTCCAATCACATTGATGTACTGCGGTTTGGGAAGTCAGAATTTTCGGCTGAAACTCAATTACATGCTTACATGGCTTGGCTCGTCATGAAGTGTTCCTTGGTTTGGCCTCAGAAAACTGAAGCTGTCTTTCTGGAAAAGTTTGACCCATTGATCCCATGTTGGCAGAGTGTGGAACACCTGTCGCTTGAAGAATTGATGTTTCCTCAAAGGTGGGACAACAAGTTTGAGGGACCTGTCACTATTGGGGCCATTTTGGATTTTCTGTTTCGGGATCACCAAAACTCCGCCAAACCTGTGAAACCAATTTCCTTGCCTGTTGATGAAGACTGTTGCATGCTTGAACCTGAAACGCCTTGGATTGATTGTCCTGACCAAACCAAAACTGATGACGGTGAACCATGTCTTGACGCTGAGTTCTGTACAGTGTTTTTCGATGGAGACATTCAAGCACCAGTGAAGCTGAATCCGATTGTTGGATCCACATTGCAAGAATTGCTTAGTGCCCATGAGAAACTTGTGGGCACATGCCATGTCCAGCAGTGTGTCGATGCCAATGGCCAAACCCTGCCTTTGACCCATCGTCTTGCAGTTGGTGAGCTCATTTTTGTCAAGTTTATCCATCCGGCCATGAGTGCTTTGCCTCCAAGTGTGAAAGAAGTGGATGCGAGCCTCCCGGCCACCAGTCTTGACCCTGAGATCACGCAGACAGCACCGTGGACACATCCGCCTGATGAAACTAGCAGAAAGCCGTCCGTTTTTGACATAGGTGAATGTTCAGTCGCCTTGATCAAAGATCAACCGGCGTGGTTGAATGCAGAACCACTGTTAGGACTTCAGGGTGAACAATTCCAGTTTTTGTCCACGCCTCAGATCTCGAACCCCCAGCAACTTTGGTCAGTGCGCAATCAGTTTTTGAAAGTCCAAGACCGCCTTGCCATTTTGGCCAATCAGGGTAAAATCTCATCTGATGATGAACTCCGGTTTCACCTTTTTGCTTTGAGTCAGAAGTACGTTGAAACTCAAGTGCTTTTCTCGAAAGACCCTGTCAAACAGCTTGTCACCATAGACCCTTTGATTGCCACTGCTTGGCTTCATGGAAAGGCATTCTCGTGTGAAGCATGGGGACATGATCATGGGTTCATACATGCGCAGTCGTTGCCAGTTGCAACTGCTTTCAAATTGGGCAATCATTGGATACCTGTGTCCATGTACCCAGTTGGTGATGCTCTGCACGTGTTTCTTTGGGATGCGGATGGGAATGACCATACAAAGTTGAATGAAGTCCTTGAAGAACTTGGCCTTGCCATGGGCTTTGTTTCGGTTTGCATTCAGCGTGATCGTAGGATGTTTTTCACTTCGGATTTGTGTGGAACCTTGGCAGTTGCCTACTTGCACAATGTGTTCCTTCATGTTCAGTTGCCTGCCAACTCTGAAGAGACCTTGCAGCGCTTTCATTTTTATCGAGGTGAATTTGTCAAGTCCTTTTCTCACTGTGATATTGCTCGAAGGCCATGGGTATGGGCTCAAGGGGACCAAAATCAAACCAGTGACCCACAGGTGTCGCTTAGTGATACCGTGCAGTTGCCGGTCACTTTGACCAGAGAGCAGAGGTTGGATCTCATCTCTACGCATGGGAAAGCGGTGGCAGATGATGAGATTAGGTTTCACATTCTGCACATCATCGACAGGTACCATGCCATTTGTGCGGAGAACAACCAACAACCTGCGCATCACTACTTGTTCTTTGAACCCTTGGTTTTCACGTGTTGGGAGTCCATTGGCAGAACCATTTCAGCTAGGTGGTGTGAGAGGAACCCTGAAGTTCGCACACAGGGGAAACAAATTCTCACTGCCTTCTTGTTGGATAACCATTGGTTCCCTTTTTGGATTTCCCCGAATGGCGACTGCATTCAATTTCACACAATTGCGCATGAGGTGGTGGATGCTCAGAAGTTCCGAGATGTATGTGCTTGCATTGGTCAACAATTGGGTTTTCCTTTGTTCACCCTTCATATCTCTCCATCACCTTTGCCTGAACATGATTTGTGTGGCGCGTTCTCCATGATGTTCCTTGCTCACATTGTCCATGGTGCCAGGTTGCCAGACACGGTTGAAACCTTGACAACGCTTCACGCCAACATGAGAGCGACGTTTGTTGCAGACCTGTATACGAAGACTGAAGTTCCTGAGCCTGTGATTTGGGGGAATGGGATGTTTTCCAGGGAATCAGGGCCACTCCCTATAATGCCCTGCATGCAGTGCCATGACCAACCAGCACAGTGCGATGCCCAAAGTCTCATTGCAGAAACCTTTTGCCTCCCACAGTCTGTGAGCCAGCCTCTTATGGTTCAGGAGTTTGATTGGTATACTGTGCACAAACTTGTTCAGTGGCAAATTGGTTCCTCATTTTCGATGTCCCAACTGCCAGATCTGCCTTGCCAGGCTACTGATCTAGGTGCACACCAGTACACACGTGCTGTTGATGTTGCGGAAATGGAATTTCACCTTGCGCGGTTGCGTGCTGCCATGGTGCCAACCCAGGAATGTAGCAACCGCCCGATCATTTTGGTTTTGCAAGGGACCACGGAGATCCAAAACTCCTTGGTACAATTTGCCGCTGGTCAGGAGGATGTGATGTTGATGGTTGCATTGGAGGACCATCATTGGTTCCCCCTTGTGTGTGTCCGCACTGCCAAAGTAGTCCGTGTCTCTGTCTCGTCATCAGCCAGTACTGTCGTTCAGGAGATGGTTCCCAAGTGTCCAGGCATGCTTGTACAGTACCTTGCTGAACCAGTCAGCCAATACTTGTGTGGTGCCCACGCAGTGAATGTCATTGCGCATGTCATCTTTAACCAGCCGATTTGCTCATGCACGGAAGAGTTGGAATGCCTGCATTTCCAGTTGAAAGGTGATTTCACCTCAGGTGGTGTCCCTGAGGAATTGACTGGAAAGATTGGATATGGTCCACAAGGGACATTGTTGAAAGATTTGGCCTCCGTCCTTGTCCAACATGGTGTACCAGCCAGTCTTGCTGAAGACCGTGCAACAGATGCTATCAGTGTCATTGGAAGTGAACAACTCTTGACAGCCATGCAGCACCGCCAGCCATGGCGGCAATTGAAAACGCTTGGCAATCAAAAGAAGTTCAAATTTGTCTTGCCGTCGGAACTTGCAAGGGTTGTTGATGCTAAGTCAGGAACCGCAGGTGGAAAAGGTCAGGGTAAGCATAACGGAAAACATCCAGCCAGCATGGAACTGGACCCTGGAAAGCTGCGGATTGTTGATGGAGTTTTTCGTGCCAATGACAAAGTTGTACCCCAGATCAATGTGAAGCAGATTGGCCCGGTCAGTTCAGGTGTGATTTTGATTTCCCTTGCCGAAGCTGAGCCATACTTGAGGTCTGCCCGAAGTGTGTCAACTGAGCCATTGGCACTTGCCATCTTGCACCGACCCGATGCTGAGGTTAGCACAGCGTTACCGCACTTGAAAATCACTGTCCCTTGTAGGTGTACGGTTGATCAGGAACCAGTTCTTGCTGATGTTACCTTGGTTCAGATCGGAAGTGGGTTCGTCGAGAAGCACAAAGGTCATGATCTTGTTGAGTTGGAAACCCTGGATGTCGTCACTGTCAAGTACTTGGTTTACAGAGATGAAATTCCGTGTTCATGGGAAGACTTTTGTAAGGCCCCCATTCGATTTTTGGTCAACAGCTTTCCTCTCCTCCGCCGATGCTTTGACAAAGGGTGTGATTGTGACATGTGGCATAACTCGGAAAACCTGGGAGTCAAGGAGCCAATCTTGGACGTTTGGCGTCGACAATACCTGAGGCTGGGTTTTAAACCTGCACCAATGGACAAAGCAGAAATTTTTTCAGTGTGCCTCCGTGTTCCAACGCAGATTTTGGTGGGCCTACTCGCAGCCAGTGGAGCTGCTGGCGCGTATGCCGAACCAAGAACGGCAGATGGTACCGAAATTTTGGCCGAATACACAGTTGTGTGGGCCCCAAAAATGAGTGCCCAGGAGTTGAAGCACTTGCAGCAAACTAACCCCGCGATCATCGGCATCGCCAGGGTGGGGGACCGCAAGGGATTGCGGGTGTTTTCTTCCCAAGCATCCGAAATCCATCAGCTGGTACGACCAGATACTGTGTACCTTCCACAAGGCCAGAGATCATTGTTCATGGTGGGACCTTTTCCCTTCGGTATTGACCGTGCTGCAATCAGTAAGGCGATGAAGAAGGCATGTTGGGAATGTAGGCCCCTCCAGCCATCGATGCCAGTGCCAGGAAAGGGCTCTATGTGGATTGTGCAAGCTGTTGATGCCCCGGCCAACACCATCATTGCCACAACACATGGAGAAGTGGTGATCACTCGCCACAAGCCTGAAACCATTGGTAAACCTGCTATCCCGACACCAGTTGCCTCCGCAGCTACGCTAGCATTGTGTGGTGCACAGTCAATCAAGCAGACGAGTGACACTGACCCGTGGTCTATGAAAGATCCGTGGGGTGGCTTTAAACCCAGTACTGCGGTGAAACATGCCGACGACACCGAAAGCATGCAACAGTTGGAGCGTCGAGTCCAGAATGCCGTTTTGGCCAAATTGCCTGCGCCAGCCATGGAAGATGATTTGCCTGAACGCATGAGTCTCCTTGAGGGACAGGTCCAACAGCTCATGGTGAAACAACAAGGGCTTGAAGGACACTTCCATGAGTTTTCGGCACAGCAGGGACAACAACTGTCTGCAATGCAGGTCCAGATCAACAACCACGGGCAACAACTTCATGGGCACATGGAGAACCAAAATCAAGCTATACAGTCTATGTTTGCCCAGCAAATGGAGCAGATCAGAGGCTTGTTGTCCAAGCGCCCGAGAGATGAATTAGAATGAGGGTACGGGCAAGGGCACTGTTTCATGACGTGTGTTTTGGTGTGCCTTCTCATTTGCATGATGTGTGCCCTGAGCCCGTTTACACTTGCATGCTGCTGGCTTTTCCCTGTGTTCGCTGTGTGCCTCAGAAAGCCGGCTTGCCATACGAAACCCCACCGCTTTTGGGGGATTTTGGTTTTGATTTTTGGGTGTCGCCTTGGGGAAGCTTCTAATCCAGGCCCCCCTGGAGACTCAAATTTTGTTCTTGGTGCCTTCAACCCTTCTGGACTTCCAGGTAAAGCACCGTTCATAGCCGCCCACCTCGCTCATGGAGATCTTTGGGCAGTTTCCGAAACCCATTTGTGCCAGAAGGGAGTGAATGACTTCAAAGCCGGCTTGCATTTTGCCCAAAGCCCTTACAAATATGTTGTCACAGGTCACCCTGTTCCTACCCCGACATCCAGGACTCACCATGGCCAATGGAAGGGTGTTGCAATGTTATCCAAGTTCCCAACACGGACATTGCCATTGCATGGTCATGTGGAAGTGTATGAATCATCACGTGTTATGGTTACGGCTACCATTGTGGATGATATATGGATCACCGGGGGTGTTGTTTACGGTGAACCTGATGGGCATCTTTACCCGCTTCACCATCAACATAATGAAGTCTTACTGCAAACGGTGGTCAGCCAGGTGTGTGGATTATCAACTGGTCCTCGGTTTGTGGCTGGTGATTGGAACAGCTCGCCCAATAGCCTACCAGTTTTTGACCTTTTGCAGAACTTCGGCTTTCGTGATCTCCAAGATGTTGTTTGGGAGAGGTGGGGAATCCAACCCCAAGCAACTTGCAAACGCAAGACACGGAAAGACTACTGTTTCTTGTCCCCTGAACTCCAAGCCTTGTTGTTAGGGTACAAAGTTTTGGACGATGTTTGGCCCGACCATGCAGTTTTGCAAGGTGAATTTGCCAGATTTACAAAGGCCATCCCGCGCCAGATCTGGGCCTCGCCAGCTGAGTTCCCTTGGCCTGTGACTTGGGAAGTTGACCCCCTGATTTGGAAAACATCCAATGCCAGTGTGGATGCCAAATACACTGCAGTGTGGGAGCACATCGAGCGTACTGCCACTGAGGTGTTGCCTTTCAAGCCACAGAAGTTTTGCATGGGTAGGGCCCGAACCACCTCCACTAAGGCTGTGGTCTCTGGTAAAATTGCACCGGTCAAGCGTGGTCGGAAAGGGGATTTCAACCCACACTTCCTCTGTGCCTCATTTCGACATGCCCAGTGGGTCCGTCAGGTGCGACGGCTCCAGTCCTTTGCGCATTTTGCCAATGGTAGTAACTTCCAGCCAGACAATCAACACTCGCTTGCTGTTTGGGGTTCCATTATTCGTGCCAAAGGGTTTGTGCCTACCTTTTGCCAATGGTGGGAAGAAAATCAGTTCAGGGTCCATGGTGCTCCTGTCAAGGTCCCATTATACCCGCCTAATGCCCAGATTGCTGTCAAAATGTTTGAATCCGTTGCTCTGGCGGCCCGTGATTTTGAAGGAAAGATGAAGAAATCCTCTCGTGCTTATGCTAGACTTCGAAGGGAACACAACCCTAACATGATCTTTCAAGATATCAAATCTCACCCGGTGAAAGGGGTTGATTTACTTCTACGTCCGGTTGAAGCTGTGGTCCAAGAAGTGAGAGAAGATGAAAATGCACTGGTCCTGGACCATTCCTTTGACCTACAAGTTGACTGCCCTGTTGTTTGTAACGGTACCAAGGTAGATGTGATTCATGCTGAAGCTGACTGCCTGTGGGTTACGGATTTAGCAAACATCACACCTGGGAACAAGATCACTCAACTGTCACAAATTGGAACGGAAGATGAGTTGTGCTCTGCATTCATCCAGGCATGGTCAGAAAAATGGGAACGACATGCCCAAGTGCCTCCTTCACGTTGGGAACCCATTTTGCAATTTGCTCGTGCCAAGCTTCCTTGCATCAACATGGCCTGGGCACAAATTGACTCCAAGACTCTTCGCGACACAATTTTGCAAAAGAAATCTGCCACCTCGCATGGCCTTGATGGTGTGTCCTTAGCAGATTTGAAGGCGCTTCCTTTGCCAGCCCTCCAAAATTTTTGTGACATGTTTGCCCACGCAGAACTGACGGGAGAATGGCCCATGCAGGTCACTGCTGGACGGGTCACCTGCTTAGCCAAATGTGAACACCCTAGGGGGCCTATGGATTTCCGCCCCATTACGGTATTTAGCCTCCTGTATAGGTGCTGGGGCTCGTTCCATTCCAAAAAGATCTTGCATGCTTTGGATCCTCATTTGCCTGTTGGATTGTTTGGGTCGAGGCCTCAGTGTTTTGCAGGTCAGGTGTGGTCACAGGTTTTGTGGATGATAGAGAATGCCCATCTTCACTCCATTAGCCTTTGTGGAATTCTGGCCGACCTGCAAAAAGCTTTCAACATGCTCCCGCGGACAGTAGCCATTGAAGCTTGTGCCATTTTAGGGGTTCCCTTAAATGTCCTAGTTGGTTGGGCGGGTGCACTGAGTCAAATGCAGCGACGGTTCCAGATTCGGCAGTCCTTAAGCCCTGCGGTCATGTCCAACTGTGGGTTCCCGGAAGGTGACGCTTTATCATGTGTAGCAATGCTGGCGGTTGACTTCATTTATCATGAATGGTTTCGACATTTCATGCCACTTGCTTTACCGATTTCCTATGTTGATGACTGGCAGCTGCTTGTTTGCGATCCTGCGAGTGTGTCTCATGCGGTTCACACACTGGACACATTGGTGGATGCGTTAGACTTGGTCCTCGACAGGAAAAAGACGCATGTTTGGGCGGTGCAGCCAGAAAGCAGACTAGTGCTGAGAGAAGGGGGCTTCTCACTGACTGCCTCATGCAAGAACTTGGGAGCCCACCTCCAATTTACCATGAAACACACGAATAGTGTTCAAACGGAACGTATTAACTCACTACAGCCCCTTTGGCCACGCCTTAGGATGTCTACCTGCAGTTATCGTTTCAAGGTTCGAGCATTGAAGTGTGCAGCTTGGCCTAAGGGCCTTCATGCAATTGCAGCCACCACCATTGGCTTGAACACGCTCCAAACACTACGTGCGGGGGCTATGAAAGGGCTTGGAGAAGATCATGCTGGCAGCAACTCTAGTTTGCACCTTGGTTTGGTTGAAGCGCCACAAGCAGACCCCCACTTTTGGTGTATCCAACAAACATTCCGCTTTGTGAAAGATTGTGGTCGTGCTGATGTTGTCCAAGAGGTTTTGGCTTCCATGGCATATGGTGTGACCCCGGCACAAAACACTATTACTTCCACTTTGTTGCATCGCATTCAATTTCTGGGCTGGCATGTAAATGATCAAGGACACATAGTGGATTCATTTGGTTCATTTTCCTTGTTCACAATTTCTTGTCCAGAACTTTTCCTCAGATTGGAATGGCAGTGGCTCATGGTTGTGGTAGGCGCGACTGCCCATCGTGTTGCTCTTGGTGGTTTGGAGTATGTTTGGCCGCAATCGACACGTGCATGGTTACACACGCAATCGCCCAGTGACCAAGCATTGTTTCGGAAATTGCTTAACGGAACGCACATTACCCAAGATGGAAAGAAGTACAGCCAGGAAACCACGGATGACAAGTGCCTCTTTTGTGATTGCAGTGATAGTCGGTATCATAGGTTTTGGCAATGTGAACACTTTGCATGGGCTCGAACTGATGTTCCGGCTGATGTTTTATCACAAATTCCGGACCTGCCGGAGGCGGTCACTTGCTTTGGATGGGACCTCATGCCATCCACAATGTTTGAATGGTGGTCTCATTTTGCCTCTTTGGCGATTCCTGTTCCGGTTAGCAAGTTTGCGGTGGGCACCAGTATTCATCTTTTCACTGATGGCAGTTGTTTTCACCAAAGCCAACCTCATTTGCGTTTTGCGGCATGGGCGGTCATTTTGGCTTCCTCAGACGAAATGTGCATGCGGCAGTCGCATGTCATTGAAAGCGGTCATTTACCAGGGTTACTTCAGAGCGCCGTTAGAGCTGAATTGTTTGCTGTATTGAGAGCGATTGAGTTTGCTGCGGTATGCCAGGTTGAAGTGACTATCTGGACTGATTGTCGTGCTGTTTTTCGCAGGTTGAGTAGAGTGCTTATGGGGATGCAGGTTAAATCCAGCAGTGCTCATGCGGATCTGTGGGAGCGAATTGCCGGGTTGGTTCATGACCGTTGCCATCTCGTGAGGGTTGAAAAAGTTGCGGCGCATCAGAAGATCTCAGCAGCTTCCTCGCTGAAGGAAAAGTGGATGTTTCGCCATAATCAAATTGCTGACAGAGAAGCTGTGGCAGCAAACATGAGAAGAACACCTGAGTTCTGGGATTTGCTTTCACGTCATGTTGATGCAACTGCGTATGTGGATCAAATTAATCACCAGAACCGGCAGGTACTTCTTGCAATCAGCCAAGCAGTTGTGAGAGCGCAGCATTTTGATGACAGTTTTTGTGATGACACCCCCTTGCAGGACACTTCTCTGCCGTTGCCACTCTGGACAGGGCTCAAACCGTTATCATTGCCTGCCCAGGCCATTAAATCATTAAATGGTACGGTGAAGAAACTGTTAGGCTGGTTTTAAGCTGGTTTTGGGATGTGTTATTTACAAGCAAGGAACCAATCAAGTGGGTTAGCCATATACAATTGTACGCTGACTTCATGGCGGCCACTGGGAACCCAGGGCCTGTGAACTTGAAAGGTTGGAAGGACGGTGCATCAGTGCCTTATTTAACCTTGAAGGGCTTCTCCTATAGGCAGAGGGTCAGGTGGTTTGTGAAAACACTCAAAGAGTGCTTGCGACATATGGGACAGCCAATCAAGTTTGCGGTGGGCCTTCCACATTCCAACATGGTCCGTATGCACACTGGAATTTTTGCTGTCCCGTGGCCTGAGAGACGCCTCCTTGCTGTGGACAAGTGGCTCTATCAATGTGTCCCTTTTGCATTCAGGAGACAATCCAAGGCAGTTGATGCGCTGCCTTTTGTTCATTCCTTGGAAGGTATTGACAAGATTGCGATTACTAGCTTTCGTTAGTTCTACCCAAGACGGGTAACGTTATTGAGACGTTGCGCGCACAAGAAAGTGAGAAAGTGGTGGTTTCAAATGTTTCGAACATTGCTCGTCGAGTTTGGATTTTGATCAGCATTGATTATGTTAGTGCATTGCAATAGTTTCTGTGTAAAACTTGGCTAGCTCAACGCTTTGATTGTGTTGCAATTTTGATGGGGACATATTTCGTGCCCAGCTATATTATATAAACATAATTTAGTTTTGCGGCTGGCATCTACGACTAGTTTTTCTACGAGTAGTTTTTGCATCCTTGCTCTTAGCTTATACAGTGAGTTTTCTTGCTTAACACATTGTTGTATTGGCTCGTCCAGATATGGGGTATACCGGTATACCCCAAACTGGTCATTCTGACTATTTTGACGGGAACATGATGAGAATGCCGCCTTATTTCCATGGGGTAGTCTATGTTAAACAAACCCACACAAGTTGTATTATATACATGCCATACATACTGGGGGATGGTCATCAAATTCATTGATAGGGAGTATATAATATAGCCATTGTAAGGCATCCCATGCATGGCGCACCCCGTATAGCATACAACTTGACTATGGCACATATGCCCTCTGGTAAATCTAAGAACATCTACAAACGGGCCATTTTCCTATAGCCTTTGTCAGAGTTCCAGAAGCTTCCTTACAATATTGCTCAGATTTTCCCCTTGGATCGTGGAACGGGTTCACGATCCCACCCTTAGTTCGGGGATGAGTTTGGGGGATCAAACCATGAACTCAGGTGCTATCCCCAACAGCTTGAAAGCTTCTGCGTTTTTGCTTATGCCATAAGAATTAGGCGCTTATGCCATAAAGATTAAGTGCTTATGCCATAAAAAAATATCGGAACCCTTTGGAATTTCACAAAGCATCTGCACCAGAACCCTCCGGAGCCTCAGAAGGTATCTGCACCGGAACCCTCCAGAACCTCACCAAGCATCTTCTCCGCCAAAACCCTCCAGAACCTCACAAGGTGTCTGCACCGGAACCTTCCGGAACCTCACAAGGTATCTGCCCCGGAACCCTCCGGAACCTCACCACGCATTTTCACCTAGACCCTCCGGAACCTCATCAGGTAGCTGCACTGGAAAGTTCCGGAACCTCACCAAGTACCTGCACCAAAACCATTTAGAATCTAACCAAATATCTGCACCGCCGTAACCTTCCGGAACCTCACCGAGTACATGCACCGGAACCCTCCGGAACCTCACAGAACCCTCCGGAGCCTCAGCAGGTATCTTCACTCTGCACCGGAACCAACCCTCCGGAACCTCACGAAGTATCTGCAGCAGAACCCTCCGGAATCTTTTCCGGAACCTGGTGTTGAAGCTGCACCGGATCGCGCCGGATCGCACTAATATCGCAGCCATAGCAATTTTTTTTGGCTGTTGGGGAATGATAACTCAATTGATTATGGGGGATTAGTTTGGGGATTGTACTAGTCATAGAGGGGATTCTCACACTTGATTAGAGAGCCAGGCTGCAGACATCGCAGCCCGGAGGCTGCTGGGGCTTGATGGGGTTGCTGGGGTTGATGGCCTATGTCGTCAGTCGATATCACATACCAGTTATCAGGATCAATATATGATATATATATATATACACAGAATGATAACATTTCATAATAAATATATAATGGTAAAATAATAATATATATATATGTATAAAAAACAATAATTTCATCATATATATATTATGATAAAACATCATGGGAATAATATGTTTTAATATATATATATATATTAAAAACACTATATAAAATATTGTTTTTAGATATAACAATAAGTAATAATATACGTATAATAATAATGTATAAATAAAAAGCAACATATCTAACAGGTAACTTAAAATATACAATATTTATTTTTTAATATATCACATGTAAAAGAAATTAACTATATATATTATAGTAAACATTAGATATAACATATACTAGATATTAGATACAACATATTATATAAATTAGATAGCAGCAAGAAGTATATTATATATATTTTATTGAGTATGTATGTATATATTATATATCATATATAATATATATATATGTTAGATCTAAATTTTCATACAATACAAAAGATATAATACATATTATACCATATACAGTATATATACATGCAAATGTATATATGTATGTGTGTATGGATTTATCCCATTAAATCTCCATTTTTTTTAGGTTTGTAATTTGGGAACCATACCAGGAGCATAAACGGAACATGATCCTGAGGAATGTGAGCCAGCGTTAACCATGGAGGATGGTATTCTATGCGTATGTGTCGAACATGCGTTTCCAGTTCACAACCACAAAGTGTTTTGCCCGGCCTTAATGATTAGATCATAAAATAGATCAGTCTTTTGAAGGAGTGATCATTTTGAACCAGTTTCTTATTTCATAATGCTGTGGTAAAACCAAAAAAATCGCCATCGGAGCTTATTTTCATCGATGACATCCCATGACTTCCCATGACATCGTTCCCTAGTTGTTCCAGGGCAAGCTCGCACCAAAGTACGAGGTGCAGTTCATATCGGATCCGGAGTCGGGTCAGGTTTGATGCTGATCCCACCATTCGAAACGCGACCTCGCTTCACCATAGGGAACCATGATTTCAAGATGATTTCAAGGCATCCAGTCAACCCAAACTGACTTGGGGGATTGCGAAGGAACATGGGCCGTCGATTTTTTGGTGGGAAAAAAACAGAATCGTTTCTGATCACTTGGATCTGTTTTTCTTCTGTGTGTAAACCAACTTTCTTGTATTTCGACTAATGCTCTTGGCGGCCACCGAGACTCTCTTATCCTAGACACACATTCTTAGACCCATAGATATCATAGATCAAACCTTGGCACCTTGCTGTTCACGCCACAGTGGCTTGTGCGCTGGGTTTTTATGCGTCTAAATGATTCAAAAAAAACCATAACGGAGAAATAATATGATATAAGAATGAATATATGACACTACAGAACAGGGTTTGATCCATCACCGCATCAACTATTGCCACATCCTTCATCAAACTTGAGTTGTTCATTTCATGGGATTACCTCGCTGGTGGAGCCCAGATATGGCAATGGACAATCCACATTTGTTCGGGAATTTTGTCTTTGATTCAATTGAACATAATTTGCAACAGTTTTTGTTTTTTGTTAACAAAAGCATCAATTTTTTTCTGGGGTTTGCGAAAAATTACGGAGATTTTCCGGCACTTTGTATTAGGAATCGAGAAAGGATCACCTCGACGGTGCTAGGCCTTTACACAAGCACCAAATAGCGATCTAAGCTCTAGAAGATCCTCTCGAGTCTCCAGGAAGCTGGAAGTCTGACAAAGGCAAAAAATGGAAAATGGCCCGTTTGGAGATGATTTAAGTATTATTTCTTAGGTTACCAGAGGGCCGCACTGTGCCATGGTCAAGTTACATGGTATATGGAATATGGTCATCCCACCATTATGAATGGGATTCCTTACAATGGCTCTGCCAATGCCTACTCTGTGATAATTTTCCGTGGCAAACTGTTAGATTATTACAGGGTATATAATGTTTGAACCGACTGCCTGAACCATCTTGGACGGCAACAAGTGGCCATCAAGCTCGTGAATGATCCAAGTGCGTGTTCATGCGTTTTGTAGTTACAAAAAGTGATTCAAGAGATTCTTAGTATACAAGATTCTGTGTTTAAGCAGTGTGTGCATATATATATATTTATACATACATATACGTGTTTATTGTTAGTAAGTATACAATTCGGTTTTCACTCAATTTGTTAACCCATGATTGTGTCTGTTATTTTCGTTCATGTATACACACAGTGGATGTGTTTTCCTTTGTTTTTATCTTTAATGTATTGTGCACATATTGATAGACATACTAATGCACATATTAAAAAACATCTTGACAGGCATACTAATACACATATTAATACGCACATTGATAGACATACTAATACAATATTGACACACATATTGATAAACATATCAATGCACATATTAATGCAATGCATACTAGTAGAATTCATTAAACATACGAATGTTTAACATGTTAACGCACAGGTTTACAATGACACATAGATAGACAGATAGATTAGACTAGATTAGATTAGAATAGATAAACTTAGATCAGATCAAATTAGATTAGATTAGATAGATAGATAGATAGTAGATACATAGATAGATAGATAGATAGATAGGTAGATAGATAGATAGATACATAGATAGATAGATAGATGGATGGATGGATGGATCGATGGATGGATAGATAGATAGATTAGACAGATTAGATAGATTAGATAGATTAGATAGATTAGATAGGTTAGATAGATAGATAGATAGATAGGTAAATAGATAGATAGATAAATAGATAGATAAATAGATAGATAGATAAATTGATAGATAGAGAGAAAGACAGATATACAGATAGATACATAGATACATAGATACATAGATACATAGATACATAGATACATAGATACATAGATAGATATAGATAGAGATAGATAGAGATAGATAGAGATAGATAGAGATAGTTAGAGATAGGTAGAGATAGATTGAGATAGATTGAAATAGATAGAGATAGATTGAGACAGATAGAGATAGATAGATAGAGATCGATATTCTGTAGATAGATATCGATAGATATAGATAGATACAGATAGATATAGATAGATAGATACATATAGATAGATATAGATAGGTATAGATAGATATAGATAGATATAGATAGATATAGATAGACAGATAGACAGATAGATAGATAGAAAAAATATAGATAGAATAAGATAGATCTAGATCGATATAGAATGATACATATATATATAGATAGATATAGATATAGATAGATAGATCAATAGATAGATAGATCGATCGATAGATAAATAGATAGATACATAGGTAGGTAGGTAGGTAGGTAGGTGGGTAGGTAGATAGGAAGATTGAATTACATCGAGTGAGGTAGAATTAGCCAGATAGATTCAGATAGATTGAGATAGATCTAGATACATTCATATAGAGGCTCTTAGATACACCGGTTGGCAAATCCAGATAGATATCTTCAGATATTGATAGATACATAGATGATACAGATACATTGATGGATGCACATAAATGAATTTAAAACTGTATAGTGATATATCAATACTCCATAGATATTTTGATCAAACAAAAAACATATTGATAGAGATATACGTGTACATATCTATCCCTAGGGTGTATCCTCTAACCACATGTATATTGCATCATCTTTATGTATAGATAGAGATATATGGTGTTTATATATATATATATATACCCTCAGGACTTTTGGTTCGCCGTCGCTTGAAAAGACTCATGTCAGTTCGTGCTGTTTGTCTGGGGGAGTGGGGGGTTGTTCAAACGAAAGCTGAAAAAAGTACAGGTCCTGGCAGCAGCGCTGCAGGCCTACAGAAAAGCATGTTCCAAAGGCATATTTTTTTATTTGGGGAACCATTGGCATGTTCAAGGCTTTAACATGGATATGGTTTTCTTTTTTCGTGAATGGACCAGCTTTACCCAAAGAAAGGTGTATAAAGGTGGATAAAGCTCCTCCTGAAAAAATTGGATCTGAGAATAAACTCTCACAATAGAGGCCCACCCCCACCATTTGCAGGATACCCATGTTTTTTTTTAAAAAAAATCACAATAGAGGCCCATGACACTAATCGGTATCCAACATTAGCTCTGCAGTTTGCAAAAGAGCAAAGAAGCTTCCGTGGCTGCAATGAAGACAAACAATTGCATTCCTGGCGACGGCAAACCAGTCGTCTTGCGCCTATATGTAGACAAATACTGTACATGAGCAGTATAACAAGTATATGCATGCATGGACATTCATGTTACTAAAGAGTAAAGAGTAATGTAGGTCTCTTCCTGGCTCATCTCCCAGGACCAGCAGGACCAGCATCCAAAGCAGCGGCCGAAACAGCACCAGGGCCGGAAGCAGCACGGCCCCGACCAGCACACGAAGCAGCTTACGAAGCACAGGGGTGCAAACTACGGCTAAGGCGGGCCTGGGCAGAGACAGGATTCAATGGGGATATATTAGGATGTAATGGTTTGTCACGGGACAAAATATAGGGTTGGAATGAATTACAATGTATTACAATGGGATAGATTCATATTGGGATGAAACAAGTTATCTATGAAATACCATCTGACTGGAAGGGATCTTAGTTTAAAAACATAATCCAGATTTACAACAAGCATTTTGGTATGAGCAGAAGGGTACCAGGGTGTTGCATTTCCCAAAGGCCACATGGGAGGATTTCAGCCTCGCACATGGGGCAACCATCCAAAGGGGATGGTGATGATGGGTGGCAAAAGCTAAGCTCCTTAACAAGCAAAAAAGGGGCACGTCAATTTTGGATTCATGTACTGATTCTCAATGGAAAACCAGTCATTGATTCTCAATGGTGGCGGTTGAAACATGGGGTGCCAATGCCAATGAACCAGGCCTTGCAAAGTTCGGGAGAACTAATGTGGCTGAAACGTCCCCAATTCTAGATCCATGGAAAAATAGAAAAATGTTCAATCTGTGTTAAACATACTATATAAGATAGATGAACATATAAATTGGTTTCGCTAAGACACTCACAAACTTCCAGTGGAATCCAATCGGTTTGGTCTTGAATGTGGCTGATGTTGGTCTGTTGGTCTCATACAGCCCCAGACCATTTGATGGCAACGGCTGAAAAATGCAACGTCAATTAATCAATCTATAATTTACCAACTGAATTTTGGATCTAGCCATCAAAGAGAAGAATTTACCCCATAGATGATGAATAGGTTTTGCGTGTGTGCGAAAATAGGGTAATTATTAGGTCATATTTTTACGACCATTTTCCTTGAAAAAAATATGATAGAACATCAAATTCGGAAGTGCTCGTTTCATATTGTCACTCACAAACACACACACCCATATGCCATGTGCTTCATGTACACTGTAGAGTTCCTAACATTTAGCTCGAACATTACCCAAATGCAGATATGGGTTATTGCTGAGGTGCCAATTTCATGGTGATACCATGTGATAGCACTTTCTCTTTTTTTGTGGAGAATCCTTCCGGCTCGATTGCCAGCATTACTGGGGATGTAGATTTCCAGTCATTAGAAAACCCTGAACAAATTGGGTCCGTGTTTGGGAAAATGCCGTAACTCTTTGGTTTTTATCAAACAGAAATATAGCAAGATCATGCGTCACATTGAAAAAGAAAGAACACCGTGTTTCCGAGATGGCACCCTCTGGTAAACTAACAGTTTGCTATGGGAAATCACATTTAAATAATATAGGTAAATCAACTATTCTCATAAGCCATGTTGAATAGCTATGTTAGTTTCCAAGATGTGGAAACCACCCATGACTGGGAATGGTTTATATATACCACCTATATGTGGAACGGAAGCTGAGGAGTACGAAAGTACGGTTGTTTACCGTACCCTGTTGTTCCATAATTCCTGTTTCCTAAGAACGTTGGGAAAAAACTTACTCTCAACTTACTCCTAACTTTTTTGTCGTTCTATAATTCTTGTTGTGTTCCAACAACTTTTTGTGTTCATCATATTTCTCGCATTTACCAATTCTGTTCTATAATTGCGTGTTCTATAATTAAATTTGCAATAGTTCCGTTCTAAAAAACTGGTTTCTATGTACATTCTTCCGGGGTACCAGAAACATACACAAAGTAGATATCATGTATGTACATAATATCCAAATGGTCATGGCCGCAATTATAGAACGGAAGTTGAGGAGCACAAATTAATTATAGAACAGCCAAAAAATAATTATAAAACAGGATCCGAATCCTTGCGGAATCGGGATCCGGAGGAGTACGAAAGTACGGTATTTTACCGTACTTTTGTACTCCTAATTCCGTTATATAATTGTGGCAACTCCTGTAATATTCCCAATGATATTCCCCAAATATATCCCCATAATATCCCAATGATATTCCCATAATTGAATTTAATTGTATGGATAAACAATTAATTCCTGTAATTATCAACTATAGTTATAAGTTGGTTTATAATCCCCGTTAACTATAGTTATATCCCCCTAATCGACCCTAGATATTGGACTTATAAACCAACTTAGCTAACTATGGGGCACCACCTTATTGTTTTGCCCAGATCATGTTTTCCACCTCAATCGACCTTTGGAGGCGGAAAAACAATCAAAGGCGACGCTTGTCGGGCCGCGGCAGTGGTGAAGCACCCTCCAAACACATGATAAATTGGGTCAACCAAGGTTGAGTAGGTCATATACAATAATATAATCATTACTATTATCATTATTATACTATGTATATATATATGAACATATTATATATATATATGATATGTGAAAAACCGCATACTGTAGAAAAATAATATATAGTATAACTACTTACTGCATAGATATAGAATTCATGTTTCAATCATTTTTTTCCAGCGGGACGACCAACATGGTGAGATACACTCATACATGGTGCATTTCTGACCGGGCATCCTCCGGCAATCAGTTCCATAGTTTAATGGAAAATTCCCAAACTATAGTCATCATTTTCCCATATTATAAATAAATAAATAAATATATATATATATATATATACAGATGCATAATATATATATGCATATAGATGCCCGTTTAGTTCAGGCATTCTCCAGCAAAAAAATCCCTATCATAACCATAAAAGTAAAATAAACCGCTTATAAAAGGTAAAACCCATGGCGTATCCCCGAGACCACACGAATCATGGCTTCTTCCCCCCATGCCGATTCTTTAAATCATCGGCTCATGTTCCCGGAAAATCCCCTATAAATAGATGTTTCATTCAGCCAACCATGAAACTGATTACCGGAGGGTAAGCCTTGCAATCTACTCATATCATTGTTTCTTCTGCTATTCAACCCGGATTCACTAGCTACTTGAAGTTAATGATTTGTATATCGCACTATTCATACGGTTCTTCCTTAAACATGGGTGAATTGTGGGGTATATGATTATGATGACACTATGTACTATTTCATATATTTTCGTTCTCTTTCCTTAAACATCCCGTCGGGGGGAAACCGCGCCAGCGGTTGTGAGCGTTTTGAAAAAATGTCGTTTTCGCCATAGCGAAACTACTGATTCATTCTCCAAAATAGGCTTAAAAATTCCCGGGAATTTGAAGTCCTTTGATGATGACCTGCAATTTACAGAGAAATTTCTCTTGAAAAGGTGCGCGGTGTTTTTTTTCCCTCTCACATCGCCATGCGGTTCTTCAAGGAGCGACCAGTGACCTCCAAAAGGCTTTTGGTTTTGGAGTTCATCCTCCAAAAGTCTTGTAACTGAGCCGCAGAATGTTTTTTTCCGCAAGAATGACAACAGCTTCTGTCCTAGACTTTCACACGAGGAAGCACTATGTCCACCCCGTCCACAGTGAGCGCACAGCGGCTCAGCCTTGGATCCCCTTTATTTTGACAATCCTGTTGATCACTGACAGCTTGCGTCCATTTTTGGAGGCCCAACCCAGTGACGTGACGTAGCATGTGCATGTGACGCAAGTTAACATGAACGTTAACATCGCCCCCCCCAAACCGCTTACGTGACGCAGCATGTGCATGTGACGCAAGTTAACATGAACGTTGACATCCCCCCAAACCAGCGATGTGATGTAGCATGTGCATGTGACGCAAGTTAACATGAACGTTGACATCCCCCCAACCCAGTGACGTGACGTAGCATGTGCATGTGAGGCAGGTTAACATGAATGTTAACATCCCCCCAACCCAGTGACGTGACGCAGCATGTGCATGTGACGCAAGTTAACATGAACATTAACATCCCCCCCAAACCGCTTACGTGACGTAGCATGCGCATGTGACACAAGTTAACATGAACGTTAACATCCCCCCTGCATGTGACGCAAGTTAACATGAACGTTATTACCCCTCCCCTCCCGGACCCCTTCAAAAATGAGTGTTTTTAAAAACGTGCACGACTACTGGCGCGGTTTTCCCCCCGCTGGCAAAAATTAAACATGTCCATCATTTGCCCATGCCCCATGAGAATTACTTTGCCAGATCTTTCCACAGTCCAAACCACATCGGCTTAGTGCGTGACGTCAAACCCTAGTGTAGATCAAGTCTCTCCATGCTTCGAGGCCATCTCACTT
The DNA here is from genome assembly GCA_947184155.2 of Cladocopium goreaui. Classification (NCBI taxonomy): domain Eukaryota; class Dinophyceae; order Suessiales; family Symbiodiniaceae; genus Cladocopium; species Cladocopium goreaui. The sequence continues at coordinate 54,281 of CAMXCT020002403.1, forward strand.
GCATCCTGGTTTTATAGGTTTCATGTTCCACCCCTGACAGTTGGATGATTCTCTCAGAAAAAAATGGCAAACTGATTTTGAAGGGGTGGTTTGAAAGTCTTTTCATATCATTTGGGATAGTTTGATCATAATGATCCAAAACTTGACAGAATTGGGGGTTTCAAAAAAACTCGGGAACCCGATGGATTTTCAATGATTTGCGTATGTTTTCTATCTCTTTTGTTACATGATCAAAACTGGGGTCCTCTGTGGCTCCATGGTCACCCCCCATGGCTTTCCAGGAGCCCAAGAGGGTGAAACTGCCGCCAGACACGACGGGCAACTGGGAAATTCCCAGTGAACGCCCGGCCGGTGAAGAGGCACGTGGCTTTCGCGACTGGTTTCGCGGTGGCAGCCCCCAATACAGGAATACAACACGGATCTATATGAATTTATGGCAATTATATGCAATTGTTTAAACATTCGCTGCAACCCTGACGTTTGACCACGCTGGAGTTGTAGAAGGGTTGCGTTTTTCCACATGTCTATGTGGTAGGTAAACATGTAAAATTATGTATATCCCAGTCAATATATTCTTCAGAGATGTTCAGATAAGTGGTGGTTTTTCACGTCCGGGTTGGCGCGAAGTTGTGACATGTTTTTTTTTGGGCTGTGAATCCTGAAAGTTGCGAATCATCAGTTGTTTTGTTTGGGGCCTGAAAGAGTCCGTAAATATGGCTACGGCATAAAAACACCGTGTAATGTGCTTTTCACATCAACAGTAAATAACCATCCTATCCAGATCGAAACAGGAAGGAATGATGGATTCCAGGCAAGGAAGGTCGAGTGACTGATAGTGAAACAGCCCAGAAGACGTTGCAGAGTGCATCATGTTTGGTTCCGGTGGATTTGTTACCATGATGCTTCGACTTAGGCCATTCAATTTCAATGGTTTGACCAAAGCGATAGGGAGAAATCTGGCTACACCTGCTTCAGAAAGTCTGAACACCTGCTTCAGAAAGTCTGAATATAGGTATGACCAATGCCACATCCGAGGGTCGAGTAGCCATCGAAACGAGTCCATGGGAACCAAGCATGTTGATTATGCGGTATGCGTCAGATTTTTCCATATTTGCTTTAATCGGACACATGTGACACATCCAATATGTATTATATGATGTTGGTGTCCTGTCCAAGTCTGCAAAAATGGGTTCGATCGCTTTCGATCGCAATATGAGTGTTTTACTTGTGGAACCAGTGACACCGGTCCCTGACCATTGATGTGTAATTTCTGTCATAGCTACTCGACCTGATCAAACATAGGTATTGGCCCAACCCAAATTGGGTTCAACAAAGGGTCAATCAATCTGTATGATTTCGATGGATCTCACATATGTTGGGAAACTAATTCTCACTTCCTCGGCCTCAACCGGCTTTGGGATTGGTTGTATTAAAGAAAACAGATTGCTTTGGTTATTGCTGGTTATTTTCCGACAATATAATGTGCAAACATACGCAAAATATACAGAGACCGCACGTGCGACCGCGTGGTGCGAAATAACACCCCAATTGAATGATTGGGTGGTTGGATCATCACCGTTTCTACTCATTCCCGACTCAAATGACCAGACGAAGCATCCAGGATACCAACAAGAAATGGAGGTTTCCTAATTTTTGGAGCTACCCCCAGTTCTCATCCATTGATGGATTTTCCATGAAATAAAGCCTGCTATTTGGGTACCCCCATGACTATGGAAACCCCCAAATATGACCCCCAAAAATTCATCCAGAGCTGCCGTCTTTGTCGTATGCTTCCAGGGCGCTGAGATTCCGGCATCCAAAGAGTGCATCTGGGATTTATCAGATGGTATACCCTCTGGTAATTTAACATAGCTATTGAAAATGGCCATTTATAGTGGATTTACCCATTAAAAATGGTGATTTTCCGTAGTTACGTTAGTTTACCAGAGGGTACCGATAGGCAACCTATGGCAATCTGACCCCATTTCAATCACCATCACCAAGGTCACCAAATTTTTCATGGCTTGTATACACCATCCATCCACGATATTTGATAGAAAAGCATTATTATCAAAACAAAACAAGAACTGGTTGGTGGTTTGGAACATGTTTTTATTATTTCTATATATAATATATAATATATATGCTATATATTTGGAATAATACTCCCATTCGACTCTCATATTTTTCAGAGGGGTAGGGTTGAAACCACCAACCAGTTAAAGGGGGTTGACATGGCGATTGAAGCTACATCCCTTGACTGGCGCCATGCCGGACCCTGGTGGCACGGGGGTCGCATTTGCCCCTAAACCATCTTGGGTCGCATTTGCCCCTAAATGAAGGGGGATGAAGTGGGTTTAGGGGCGAATGTGACCCTCGTTTAGGGGCGAATGTGACCCCTGCTTTTGCGTGGCAGGCGCAATAGTTTCAGAGCCCCAAAAGGATTTTTTCCACCCTAGAGAGTGATATTCACGTGTTTTTCTACGTTCCAACAGCCATTTCAATCAACTTCCAGGACACTATGCATGCTATGGTGTTCCATTGCTACGTTGTAACATCCATTTCGAGCAACTTCCAAGACGCTTTGGATGTTACCTTCCAAGAGACATTTCAATCAACCTCTAGGACACTATGGATGCTACGTTGTAAGATCCAGTTCGAGCAACTTGGAAGACACTTTGGATGCTACGTTCCAACAGCCATTTGAATCAACTTCCAGGACACTATGCATGCTACGGTGTTCCATTGCTACGTTGTAACATCCATCTCGAGCAACTTCGAAGACGCTTTGGATGTTACCTTCCAAGAGACATTTCAATCAACTTCTAGGACACTATGGATGCTACGTTGTACTATCCAGTTCGAGCAACTTGGAAATGTTTTAAGCGGTCTTTTTTTTGAAGAGCGCATGGAAGCGCATGGCTCTGCGTAGATGTATGTGAGTTTATCGTGTTGTAGACACGTGGTGAGGCTTGGCGTCTTTCGCCTGGAAAATGTGGGAAGCAAGCCTTCGTGTTTTTTTTTTTGCGGCAGTGTATTTATGTGAGCATATTTTCAAACCTATGGCTCCGATGCACCCTGTAAACCATCCATTCCATGTAACATGCGATTGTTTAGAGCCTTGGCGGATGACTTTTGAGCACAGCCAAGAGGGTCGCACTTTTTGGGGGCCTAGTCTGTGGATCAATATACTGGCAAGCATATGCAATAGTGAGGCGAAGGAAAAATTGGAACCACGTCCCCGTGTTTTCAGACTTGCTTGCATGTGGCAGCAAACAGGTGTAGCTCGTCGCCAGTTGACATATGCCCCCAAGTCCCCCCCTAAAGGTTCCCCAGTCCCCCTGAATGCCCCCTTGTCCCCAGGTAAACCCCTAAAGGGTTGAGTAACATATGTCAATTGAGAGACAAGTCAACATATGCTTCCATGTCCCCCCCTAAACCCCAGTCCCCCTAAATGTCCCCTTGTCCCCAGGTTAAACCCTAAAGGGTTGAGTAACATATGGAATAGAGAGACAAGTCAACATATGCCCCCATGTCCCCCCCTAAACCCCAGTCCCCCTGAATGTCCCCTTGTCCCCAGGTTAAACCCTAAAGGGTTGAGTAACATATGGAATAGAGAGACAAGTCAACATATGGCCCCATGTCCCCCCCTAAACCCCAGTCCCCCTAAATGTCCCCTTGTCCCCAGGTTAAACCCTAAAGGGTTGAGTAACATATGGAATAGAGAGACAAGTCAACATATGCCCCCATGTCCCCCCGTAAACCCCAGTCCCCCTAAAAGTCTCCTTGTCCCCAGGTTAAACCCTAAAGGGTTGAGTAACATATGGAATAGAGAGACAAGTCAACATATGCCCCCATGTCCCCCCCTAAACCCCAGTCCCCCTAAAAGTCCCCTTGTCCCCAGGTTAAACCCTAAAGGGTTGAGTAACATATTTAAATTATTGTTGTTTAGGGGCGAATGTGACCCCTTTTGGTTTAGGGGCGAATGTGACCCTCTTTTAGGGGCGAATGTGACCCCCGTCCCGACCCTGGTTAACTTGGATTGGCGCCATGGAATCCACTAACAATGGTTGTTCAAGAGGAAACTCCTTTGCCACAACCCCTGTACCCCAGTAGTTCACATCAAAATAGCTGGATATAGCTGTGATTTCTGGATGTACATGATGTACATACGGCTGCAGCTCAAAATGTAAGGTTCCAATGAGAAAACCGACGACGCACGGGCGATCCATACCCCTGATCCATACCTCCGATCCATACCCCCGATCCAGACCCTTTTGAGAAGATTGAACTCATTTGAGAAATTTGTGTAACTCCTTCGTTCCATACGTCAGGATCACCGTGTAGCGATCCATACCCATTTTTGAGCCATGGCCAATATGGCCATATATTTAGATGTATTAATCCATAGCCATGTTTTTTTTCTAGTTCAAAAAAGGCACAAAAAGGAGCTGACGATTCTTGGAATCTAAGACGTGCCAGACCCAACTGGCGTGGGTTTGTAAGGGGTTAGCCTCACATTAATCAATGTCTGGTTTGCAACATTTTTTATTTTTCCATATATTGGGAATAATCATCCCAACTGACTAATATTTTTTCAGAGGGGTTCAAACCACCAACCAGATGTTTATTAATGTTTATTATGTATCACGTTTTTCCCCAAGAGCTAGTTCCTGTTTTTTTTGGTTTCTACTACCACTCCAGCGACCTGGCTCCCCTGTTCCAAGGTGCGTTGCTGAGCCCACGATCTGGGCCCGAGAGATTCCTCCGGGGTCGATCAAAGAGTCTGTCGCTTTAAGAGGCCTGGGCGCCTTCTGTGGCTTTCGGATTCTCATTATTTTCATTGGTGGTGTCATGCCACATTTCCTGAAATGGGGCTATCCCCAAATTTTCAAGTCTTCGAATATTTTTGCAGTAATTACTGAACGCCATTTTTATGTTTTGTTTTGTAATGGGGACAGTCCCATTTCAGGAAAACTCCCCATTGAGATGGGGAGACAACTTGTTCAGTGTCAAACACTTGAATTTTTGATCACGTTAATATATATATATATTAATATTTGTTGATTATGTTGGAGATATTTGTGGTTGATGTCGCCTGTTGGCGTTAATCCAAGCTGTCTTTTTAAGAGGAGGCTTGACCCCACCAACCAAGCAGAGTTTTTCAAGACCTGCTTTGGATTTTATTGATGCCCCGACTGCTCTTGATGCATCGGGAGCACTCGGCGTCCACAGCACAGAAGGACGATGTGTCTTCTTTTTTGATGGGGTTGTTCACAGCTCAAAAGAGGAAAACAGTGGGGTCTACCTTTGATCCGGGCTGCAACCATGACGATTTTTTTTCTCTGAAAAACCATCACTTGCACCGCGCGAAGGAGATTCCAAAAACCTGGTTCATTGGCAGTGAATGGAGACTGCAGATCTCAACAAAAACGAGTTGGCGCAGAGCTTTGCTCCAGCGATGTGGCAAAACTCTTTTTCAACCAACTGGGGACACCTGTTTTAATACATACAGTATATGTGAATTTGCAGGCAATGACACGCAAACCAAGATTGGTCATAGACTGGGCTTGTGGGCGCCTTTTGTTTCGAAGCTTGGAAGAGCCAGACTCTTTAGAGTCGGTCTTCGGCAGTCTCCATGGATGAGGTAAACTGAGGTTCTGAATGGTTCTGAACTTTGCAGACTTGAGATGATTTAAGGGAGGAACGGCTTTTGACCATCAAATGTAGTTGTTTATGTGGTTGTATATTTGAGTTGTCTCCCATAAGTTTTCGACGGGTTATAGTTTCGGGGGTTGAGAGAAGTGGGTCAACATCAGCAAGTCGAACAGGTACAATTCGTGTGTGTATATGCGCGTGACAGATGGATACTTGGTATGAGTGTTGAAACTGGTGTATGCAACACCTCCAAGAATATCCATCCACAGATCATCACAATGTGGCAAGCCGATGTTATCAAACATCCTAACCGTATATTCCATTGACCATTCAGATCCATTCAAAATCGCAGTCTTTCCGATGATTTACCCATGGGAGTCCTGCCATGCTCGAGCTTGTCGAGCAATTGATTCTGAACCATGGCTTGACCTTTTTTTAATATCATGCGGCGCAGCGGCGACCTGAGAAACACTATTTCTTCCCGGGGGAAGAGTTTTCAATTGGCAGATGCGACGATTTTTTGGAACATCCAAAAGGTTACCCAGAAATAAATTCACCTTTGCCAGCTGAGTATCAGAAGGTTAAATCAAATCCGGCGGCCCAGTATAAACCATATAGGCTGACCTCGTATAGACATTATAGACCTTGTATCGGACCTCGTATAAACGCACCCTTTTCCGACCCAAAAAACTACACATGAGATTTTGGCGAGAGTGATCTTGAGAAGCGGCGTTGCGGAGTTGCATGCAGATTGGTCAAAACTTTGAACTCTTCAGAGCTCTCTGTAGCTATGATCTAGACTGGTGCTAGATACGGAGTTCCATGGGAAGGGGTCAAAGCGTTGGATTTCAGACGGCTCTCCACCTCTAATATTGAACACGGAGTTCCATGGGGATCTGAAAAGTGTGATTTGTTCTTTTTTCTTTGATTCTTTGATATGTAATCCTTCTATCCAAGCATGACATGTGAATCCGGAGTTCCGCTATGAATTGACAATCTCTGCACATGAGATCCTGACAAGAGTGATGTTCAGAAGCGGAGTTCCATGGTGATTGATCAACATTTTGAACTTTTCACAACTCCCCGCAGCTATGATCTCGGATTGTTCTGGATACGGAGTTCCATGGTGATCTGCGCGATGTCGGAATTCTTGTTTGATATGTCGTCCTTGTGCCCAGTTCCAGGAGTTGTGGAGCCAGAGCCCCACTGCAACAAAAAACATGCGCATTAGAATCGTGTAAAAACGGTTTTCAAAGCCGGAGTTCCGGAAGTGCGTGGGTAGGCGCACCTAGGCGAACCCTAGGTGTGCCTACAGAGTTCCATGCGGAAAGCAAGGTTTTGACCCCACTAGGCGCGCCTTTCGCCTTCCCCTGTAATAGCTTCAACCCCATCTGCAGTTGTCATTCGCCCCGGATCCCAGATCAATCGATTCTTCACTTTGGAACCAAACATATGCCTGGTATATGCCATGCAAGTACCTGCTATCTAAATACCCTTGATATAATTATATAAGTCTCATCAAACATGAGAAATATTGGAATTCATGAAACCTTTGTGCTTTTCCAGCCATGTTTGAATGACCGGAGAGTGATTTTTCATCAACGATAGAAGCTATAGGAAGGAATTTTCACAGTAGCAGTACAAGTTTAAGCTGACGGACTTTTTACCGTCCAGCAAAACACATAGATTTTGATGGGGTGGGGTAGGGTGGGGTGGGGCAATAACATTCATTGGCACTTACACACATGCGTGATGCTACGCCACTGCCCGTTCTTCTGCAACTTCCGCACATACGTGATGCTACGCCACTGCACGTTCTTCTGCAACTACCGCACATACGTGATGCTACGCCACTGCACGTTCTTCTGCAACTTGCACCCATACGTGATGCTACGCTGGGGTGGGGTGGGGCAATAACATTCATTGGCACTTACACACATGCGTGATGCTACGCCACTGCCCGTTCTTCTGCAACTTCCACACATACGTGATGCTACGCTGGGGTGGGGTGGGGTGGGGTGGGGCAATAACGTTCATTGGCACTTACACACATACGTGATGCTACGCCACTGCACGTTCTTCTGCAACTTCCACACATACGTGATGCTACGCTGGGGTGGGGTGGGGTGGGGTGGGGCAATAACGTTCATTGGCACTTACACACATACGTGATGCTACGCCACTGCCCGTTCTTCTGCAACTTCTGCATTTATATATATTCGACTTCGGGCCTCTTGAAGAAGAAAAAACGCTGAGAGGGTTGTCGATGGAAAAGTTAAACCCTCAAGTTCGGAGACCCCTTTTTTCCAGTCAAAATTGACGTTTCGCTATGGCGAAACGATAATATTTAGATCCCCCTTGGAATTTCCTCTACAGAATTGAGAACGTTGGGGCCAGGAAAATGGTGCATTTTAACCCCCTGACTTAATAAGGGGTACCTACCCAACGTCAACGCTTACAATTTTATAGAGGACCTTGGGGCCTCTGATTCTATAGAGATTTCATGTTGAATACAGCACTGAGGACTAGTCAGCAGAGAGTCTTAGGGACTGCGATTCTACAGTGGGATATGTTCCCTTTGGATGTATGTCATGTTCTTCAATTTTATAGAGAAGTATTGGCAGAACCAATTTCCCACAACAATTCTTTGATCATCCTTGATCATCCTTGATCATCTTGTATATTTTGGAATCATTTGGAATCTTGACATATTTTTGGAAACTTTTGGATACTTTTGCATACTTTTGGGATATATTGGAGATTTGTTGGAGATCCATCATCAGGGTTTCATCAGTTATCATCAATTATATTCAGCAAATATGTACAATTTTGACATTTCAATATCTTACAAAAGCAGCTTTTTCTGGTTTACAAACTATAAAAGTGACATTTTTCTGGGATACAAAATGAAACAAAACGAAACAGAGCGATTTTCAAGATCTTTCAGGCATTTTTCACCAGTCTATAAAATTGAAGGGGTTGGCAGTGAACACTTGGAGCCTTTGGGCTCTATAAAATTGAAATGCATAAGGCAAGATGGGCAAGAGCAACTAGAGTATTCAGGTCAGCTATCAATAAAGAAGGGTTGGGGAGCCTGATTTTATAGAAGGCCAACTAACCCCCCCAACCATCTACGAGAGTGACTTGGCGGCATCGATTCTATAGAGATTGTCAACTTGAAAATACCTTGGGGTCTCTGATTCTATAGATGCATTTTTCGGAAAGGGGGGTCATGTCCTCCTGATTTATCACTATAAAATTGTCAACACCAACCCTTTCACTTAATACAAAGGGGGATATATTTAGTAATAAATATGTGGACGGTGAAAATTCCGCCGGGAAGTTTAAGTCATACACAATGACTTTATTGTTCTTTTTTTTCTGCCATAAACTCCGGGATACACACTTGTGGCAACTCAAAATTACCAGAAACTCGGGCCAAATGCGCCAAGTCCGTGAGCCTCTCGTCGGTTTGCGACGAGTCAGTTTCTCAGGTTGCTGGTGAAGCGCATGGAGGTCGAGCTCGGGTAGCGGCACATCTGTCGAAATCGCAGTGTTTCAACCGCTTGGAGTGGTTAGTCCATCTCATGAAAAAAACAACAAACTGTAGATTTTGGTGTTTTTTTTGGTATGTTTACAGATATCGAATTTTGAATACCCATATTTCAGTGCGACGCCTTGCACGGTTTTGTGGTTGGTATATGTTGATCACCATCCCTGAGATGTTGTTCATCCAAAGTAGGCAAGGAAAAAAGTACCGTTTGCAAGGAACTTCTTAATCCCATCCCTCCAATATTAAACACCATGGTTTAGGAAATTCCACATAATTGGGACTATTTAGGGCGTGTTTAAAATTAGGGGAATGGAATTCCTTACTTTATGGAAGTCTAAGGATACCTCTCCGAAACGAAACCTCAACGATTGTGTTGACAGAAGAGTCACCAATTTTATCCAATTTTGCCAAACAACTGACTCAAAAAACCGCTGCTGGGTGAAGCAGAACCCACACAAGACCCACCATAGATCGCATAATTGCAAAGAAAACCATTTTTTTAACAGCAAAAAATTGATGGGCACAGATCAAGACTGGGCAATTCCCCTATATTACTTTTTGTTTGTTGATCCAAACAATGTACCAGTACATCCCTGGGTGAAAAGAAATCCTTTATTTGATAAGCACATGACATTACCACCATGGACATGTTTCATGTTTTCTTACAGCTATACCCGCGAAGGTGGCCCCCAGCGATATCAAAAAAGGAGGCCTTAGCATGCCTGAGCGGCCAATTCACCACCATGAAACCCAGCAAATTCGCAGGATGAGCCGCGTGTAAGAATGTTGTTCAACATTAAATGTTTTTTAAAATGCTAATAAACACCTTGCGTTCTTGAACTATATGTTTGTGTACCATTTTTCAAGACCTTGATTTTTGACGTGATTTTCTCACGATATCGGACGAACAACAGTTATTAATCTATTACATAATCTCAAAATTCACCTACCAATTCACAAGTTTTCCGAATGACCATAGCCCGTTGGAACATTCCAGGGACTGAACATGATCAGACATGGGTCTATTGTCTATCGCATTGGTTTTTCATCTCCACTCAGTTGTCCGGTGCCTTTCACAGATCAGCGGCACACAGGGTTCGCAAAAATTGGGGGTACCCTGGTACCCCATTTATTCGCCGAATTTGTCTAATATCTTTCCATATTATCTTTTCCAGATTTTTGCGTGGCAATTTGTCACAGGGTAAGTCCTTTGATTTCTGGACCCCTCACTGAAAGCATTTGGACCGCGATCATTGAAGCAGTGGAGTCCTGGTTCTTCCATGGTTTTAAATGCGTTCGTAAATGGTCCTTTCTACGGAGAGACTGAGTTTTTTAACTGGATGTTAGGGCTCGAAAAATTTTGGACAAGGCCACCCGTCTTACGTGATTCATTTCGAATGATGAAAGCCCTAGCCTGTTCTGGCTTTTGTGGCCTCAACCACAGCAATGATTTATAATTATATAATTAATTTCTTCACCATAATATCAAACGTCCCCCCCCATATAATAAAACCTAGGGGTAGTTTTGGTTATTTTGGGGAGTTTTAGTAACAGGGAAAAGGGAGTATCTGAGATGGATAAGTCAAGGCACTTCCTTGCTAAAATTAATTCGTTTGAAAGGACGCTGACAAGGACGGTTTTGAGCGTTCTTGCCTGGCCGAGAACGGCTGTGCCAGAGGCCGCCTGTGCATATGTTTGGATGTTGCAAAATCCAGCTTGGCCCGGTGACCAACAATCGACCACAACATTATGTATATGAAATTAAATAAATGCATTGCATTACATAGCAGTACAGTACAGTAGAGTACATTAAATTATGATACGGTACAGTACATTGCATTGCATTAGATGGATAGATGGATAGATGGATAGATGGATAGATAAATGGATAGATGGATAGATATATAGATGGATAGATGGATAGATAGATGGATAGATGGATAGATAGATGGATAGATGGATAGATGAATAGATTGATAGATAGATAGATGGATGGATAGATAGATAGATAGGTAGATAGATAGATAGATAGATAGATAGATTTATTGATATGATATGATATGATATGATTTGATTTGATATGATATAACTATACAAATAGATAAGAATATATATATATATATTTATATTTACGGCAAATGCCTGGGCTTTGCCCGGAACCGCAACAACGACAGGCAATACATCATCATCATCATCATCATCATCACCATCATCATCATCATCCTCATCATCATGATCATCATCATCATCATCGTCATCGTCATCGTCATCGTCATCGCCATCATCATCAAACCCTTATTGAAGATCTTCAATGAATGTAAAGTTTAACGGGAGTGGGATTTTAATATTCCCCAATACTTTTGTTGATCTGCCCAATGGAATGCAGAGTTGCAACAACATTTGATTGGGAATGTGGACCCTCTCCGCTGCAACGCGTGGGCAAAGCCCAGGCGTTGCGCGTATATATGTATATATATATATATATACATACACACACATTAAATTAGATTACATCAGATTACATTAGCTTACATTAGATTACATTACATCACTTCACCTTACCTTACCTTACATTACATACATACATGCATACCTACGTACGACTTATTGCGTTCGTACCTGACATAGCACAACAGTACATTGCATTGCATTCCATTAGATTGGACTACATTACAGAACACAATATTTTCTTCTTTTATCCAATCAAAATAGCACCCGTTTATTCTCCAACCTACTTGGGATACTGATTTTATTTGACGAACATATTTGTCTTGGGATTGAAACGGCCAACCATATGTATAGCAATGGATCACCTGTTTTGTACCGTATTCTTATGTATAGCAACCCCAAGAAGATAGAACAGGTTAGACACGTGTTTCCAGGACGGATCAGGACGGTATAGCTGGTGTTTTCCCTGTATTTTACAGGTGTCCAACTTTCCTATCTTTTTAGGCCTTCCTATGAACATCCACAACCCGCTACACGCTGGGGTGAACTACAGCACAAGGATCTACAGAACATCATTACTAGTTCGATAGATCCACCAGAAACCATAGAATATCACCCATATGCTCAATGTATGGTATATTTACCTACATTTGGGTGTTTTTTGGACGTGATCATCATGAACTGTGCATCAACTTAGCCGTTCCAGAAGCTTTCTTTTTATTGCTCGATCTTCTAATGTGGGGCCCCTCTCGACCCAACCTCGCTGTTCGTAAGCTGAGCCGCTGGTGCACATCCGCCGCGTGCTTCTATGACCCCATGGGTCTCGCGGATTGGGACCAACCATGGCGGCCGATGCCCGCCCCGCCCCGGATCTTTGCACGGGTGCAAATAAAAAAAAGGACTCGGAGGCGGCTCACGAGGCCAACAACAATGGTTTGACATGTTTTTTTTCCGGAGAGTTTTGGGGCATAGTTCAATTATCTGTGAAATGGATGAAACCCGTAGAGTAAGTGGGTCACACTATACTTACTTAGAATCTCTGGAATGTATTGGGAATATACCAAATTTACCGTCTGGTAATGAACATAGACCCTGAACAAAACCAATTTTTAGCGGAAACTCATATTCCATCTCCTATCTGGCAGGGTCTATGTTGATTTACTGGAGGGTATCCCTGCTTGCAACATTCGGATACATACACGAAATGTCCGACGCAACTTCTGGGTCATCCTAGTGCGTCCGCCAAACATGGTGCTAGTTTTGGACAAACCCAGGCAAGTATTGGAACATATTGGAACTTTGGGTACCTGGAGCAACGACAAAAAATTCAACACTAGCACTGGTAATAGTAATACCTGGCAATGGAAAATCCATCCCTGTTTACTTGATGATTTCCACTTGGAAAATCCATCAGTTCTCCCAGTTTTTTTTTCACGGTCAACCTGGCAATGGACAGCGAAACCAGAGTGAAACCAGAAACCATTCGAAGCTAATTCTTCATCAAAAAGAGACCCCATTTTTTCTGGTAAACTAACATTATATGGAAAACATCACCAGTTTTTTGAAGTTCGGTCATTCAACATGAATTCAACATATCATTCACGGTACAAATGGACCATTCATTCGTTCTTTTTCAATCGCTTTTCTTCGTCGAAGCACTCCCCCGCAGGGTCGTTCAGTGCTGCTGAACCTTGGGGTGCCTGCGAGGTGCAGTGAATTGATGTTTGGTTTTTGGTGGAAATTTCCCGTGGGAAAAGCCAACGAATCTTGTTGTATGCTTATGGTGAATGTAGATGTAGATGATGTAGCCCATGTGCGAACCATGGTGCTGGTATATTTACCTACAAAACTCGGTGTTTCTTGGGGCAAATGTTGGTAAATATTCCAGCACCATGGAGCATATGGGTAGATATATGTAGATTATAATTATATAGTACCAAAAAAAAATCGTACGCGATGTAAGTGTTTTTTTGGAATCTGGTCTTTGATACAGTGCAGGATACAGTAGATGGAAACAAAGAGTCACGATCCAAACTTGTCTCAAACGGCAGGCCATGTATCGTTGGGGCTCCCCAATGTTCAGGAACAGCCATGTATAACATTGTATAACTATACATGTCAAATATGTGATTATATAATATGTATATAATATATAATATGTATATATACATGTCTATACCAGTTATGTATATAATATATGTGTATATTCATATATGCCAGAACATCCAGATTGACCGGGTCAGCGGGTCAGCAAGTCACTGCATTGATTTGATAAAAAGGTCATGGAGTCATGGATCTAGATTCCCGGTAAACCACCAACCAGACCAACATTAACCAACTAAAATGGGATGGTTCATGATGGTTAATGATGGTTAATAACCACTGGTTGGTGGTTTGGAACATGGCTTTTATGACTTCCCCAATAGCTGGGATGATTTTTTTCAATCTGACGAACTCATATTTTTCAGAAGAGTTATTGCACCACCAACCAGAATCATGTCTTGAGATTTAGATTTCTACTGTAAGCAGTCTGAGCAATGAATTGTTTAGTCTCCATTGAGTTCAAACCATGCTAGGGGAAATCGAATGGCTGAGAGGTGATGTTAATGTACCACATCATTCCAGGGAATCCAGACAGATCAATGGCAAACTGGGGAAATGTATGGTTTCATGTCTTCTCAGCGGAAAATTATTCGTAGATCTGGATGGTTACAATGATCTCACTGTGACGTCGCTGGAATGATGGTTACTATTAAACAGAATCATCCCCAAATGCACTTAGTTCAGACATTTTCAGCTCAGTACAGTGTCATAATTCAGTTTTTTTTCAGCCAGACATATCCCATAGTCCATCCTATTTCATCGATTTCGGTGAAGAATTCAGCCAGATGTAAACAGGTGATCGAATCACGAATCGTCCATTGCCAGCTTGATTTTGTTGGACATTTTCCATGCACACCATTTTTCTTGCTACACTTCTAGGATGAAATTTGGGTTGTAAAACCTCCAACGTTCGTTCATTTCTGTTGGCTTGTTTGCAAATATGATACCCCACATTTTGCTGGTTTATCATCATTTTCCCTATTTAGAACTCCCATGTGGTTTTACCCCATTTTGAGACACACCATGTGTTCCAAGTTTAGTGTCAGGTTGTCTTCCACCGGTTCCACCCCCACTTCCTCTGCTGCATTTGAGCTCACTCGGAGCACCCTTTAAAAACCTCGGCCGGGCTTGGCATTGGCCAACTCGGAGCCGATTTCATCAAACCAGCTTTTTATTGGTGCGTGATTTTTTTGAGCCGAACATGGCAGGATCCATGGCAGGATCCATGTGACACTTGGTGATGGCTATGGTGATGGCTATCCATAGATACCTGAGATTTCATGAAGAGACAGCGCTGCAAGAAGTTAGCACATGATTTTCGGTTCAACACCTGGAACACCAGAAACTGTAAGTTCTTCATTTGGCTCCCAGAGTTATACTGATTACCAGCTAGATATAGAACATTATAGCACTATATATTGATGAGATAGTGATATACAACATTATATAACTAAGACTATATATTGATGACATACAACTTACAAGCTGTGAATACCGTGGGGACTCTTCCGTTGGACGTTGGAATCTTCAACGATCCTGGCGGATGTGTGCCACGCCTCGCTGTGGTGAAGGACCCACTGTGACATGGTGAAGATAGCACAGAAATGTGGAGAGCAGATAAAACGACTGATATGGTAGATTCCATGTGTATATGTATAATATATATATATAAATGTATATATGTAGTCATCCTGAAGTAGAGAAATGTCACAAAATCCTCACTTGGAACGTCCCACATTCTATCTTCTCCAGGATGACTCTCTATATATATAATATATTATTCACATCATGACGTATAATTATATATGTGAAACTATGGACGTGATATACTGGTTTGCTGTGAGCGGGGAACATCAATGAATGTTTGGTAATGTGGTGCGCAATGGTACACCGTGGTACACCCAAAATCCTATAACCCCATATCTTTTGGGCCATTGTTTGTTGCACGCCTCAATGGCAAGTCATTGGGTAAACGAGGTATGATCTTTGCTTTTGGGCCTTCCCACAGAAGGTTTAAAGTCTATATGTTATGTATATATATATATTTACATATGTTTGCTATTCATGGATATGAATGGAGGAATGGTGCGATCCACATTTTTGAGGTGCCTCAAAGGACATCCTGCACTTGGTTTCCCAAGGGGTCTCCCCATATCTCTGGACTGATCCGTTTCCCTAGTGGAGGGTAGTGGTAATTTGTTCTAGCTGAACCAGCTCAACCACCAAGAACTCCACCTTTGGCCCAACCAACATGTTGTCAACATGTTAAGTCCTCCCATTCTTCGGCAAAATGGCTGCCATTCCCCATGTTTCATCCAGTCGGTTTTTCCAGAACAGCCAATCCCATCCCGGCAATTTTTTAATTCTCTTACATTGGCTGCCACAGTGAATCGATCCTGTACATTTAGCCAGTGTTTCTAGGATACATTCAAGATAAAAAGCGGGGAAAGGATTAGCATCAATGTATACCTAGTTATAGATTGTTTCACCCAATTTATACCAATGAGAACAAGGTATACTAGTTATACCGATTGGTTTTTCTTGTAGGTTCTATACCAATTTCGCTTGGTGATACATTGATAACACGGGGTAATACCCCTGAAATTAACTGGTGAATCATCGCATTCTGCATTAAGGGGGCGCATTAAAGGGGTGTATCCTCCATTTTCAGACGTGCCGCACCCCAAATCTATTGGTGTCACTCTAAACTATTGTAGATCCCAGATCGATCGTCATTTCATGGTGCTTTGCCCATGTTTGCCCCCATTGTTGGTGAAATTTCATCCATCTCCAGTCCCGCCCCAGTCCCGCAGGACACGATCCCACGGCGGATGAATCACTCAGATGAGAATGGTCCACTTTCAGGCGCGGGGCGATCATCATCCCTGATGGCCTAAGGGCATCAATTTGGGATTCTCCCAAAGATAAATCAAAAAGATATCATCCCAATATTTCTGTGATTAGATCTGCGGATTACTTACCCGAGGCTGTTGACATTCTCCAAATGTTTGAATCATAATACACACCATTTAGGCTGTTTTCGGCTCGTTGTTAGTTCCTCTGAGTTGAAATTGTAGTCTCCACATTCGTTTGCAGTGTGGAATCCCCTTTTCTTGTGTGGGTTTACCCATCAAAACAATCCAAAACATCAAAACATCTGTATCTAAGTAAACAATAGTAAACACATCAAAGAATTGAAGATCTAATGGTTTAAACGCGCCACCAAAACGGGATCGGGTTACAAAACACCCCAGAGAGACCATCTTGTCGAGGTGCACAGCACATGGCACCTTGGCCGCCTTGGCCGATCCAAATAAGATGGGAATTGTCCGGCAACGGCAAGTGAGCGACATCTATCCATCTGAAAATTCATTGGAGACTAGATTGTTTCAATGTATTCTCAAACTTGTGAATCAAACTTTATGTTAGCCAGAAATGTATTGAACTTTGCCAACAAACCAACAAAGTTGGATTGGAATCAGAAGTTCGCATCATGTTTGATTCATCCAACTTCTTTTTTTGCGAAATCAAGGATTGAACCTTTGGAAAAATGATGAATCATGCTATTCTTCGCCGAAGATAGATTCGATATGAGATGCCGACAGAAAGCTTGGATGGAGCGATGTGAAAACATGATTTTCTCAAGAGAATGATAGAGAAAAGGGTGATTTTTTTCGTCAGACATTGCGAATTCGCCGACCTTGGAGATTTTGAACCCAGGCGGCAGTTGCGCAAGGTATCGAGACTTCATGGTGACTTGGAGCAGGGCAGGGTGACTTCATGGTGGTTGTGAAGGGCAAAAAACGGGTGAAGAAAAAAGGTTTCTGTGTAGCCAGGGAAACATATGATCATATGGAGGTTTCCTAAAATGGAGGTGCACCCAAATCATCCATTGATGGATGGATTTTCCATTATAAACAATATACTGTATTTTTGGGTACCCGCAATTTAGGAAACCGCCATATAGAGGTATCATTCTCCAACATTATCCAACATTCCCAGCTGGTTTTCTGAAAAGGGTATTATGAAGATTGTGGCACAATCTTCACATCGGTGGAAAAGGAAAAACTGCCATGTCACAGCGCCTTGCCACTCGCTATGGGAAATTCAAATGGAATTGCTACATGGCATTGATATGGAAATTTGTCATCGCTCATTGGGAATTGGTCATCTCAAGCTCAGCGCCACAAAGCTCGCATCCATGCAGTGCTCTGGTGGTGGAACTGCGCAAGTGGCCGCTATTCTCATCTCGATGCCAGCAATTTCCACGAGGGTCAACATGAATGAGGAAAGGAATTCGAAAAGATTCAAACCTTCGGTTCTTCTCTTGGATCAGTCTGTTCTTGCCTGCTATCACTGCTTCTTTCTGATGCAAAATGTCTTGAAGGTCTTGGATGTACTTGTCATGGCTCTCAGTCTTGCCTTCGGCAATCAATTGGAGTTCATCAATGGCGTTCTCTAAATGCAAATGGGTTTTCTTGTAGTCTTCGACCTCAATCTCTGCTATGCTAAGTTGCTGACGATAGCTGTCAGCCAAAATCATGCGCTCTCTTCTCCTCTTCAGTCGCCAAATTCCAGAGTTCCCAGAGCTCTTGCTTTGACATGATGCTCATCAGATGAGCATGCTGAAGGTCAAAATCGTCAGTATTGGTGGACTGATCTCTTTTGGATAGATTCTTCATAGCAAAACCCTTGAAAAGGAACCATGTAAAGAACATCACAAAGAATGCGAAAATCATGCCAAGCAAATCGAAAAACATGGAGTCGGAGGCAGTCTCAGCATATTCAGTCGTTGCCACAGCAGTCGTGATCCTAGCCAGGAAAACAAAGGTTGCCAGTTGATGCTTTGACTAAGCAAATCTGCGTGAGTTGATCTTGCGCTCTTCCTGGGTTTTCCGCTTGGCTGCTACAAAGCTCTCATCAGCAGTCAGTCTGATCATATGTGTTCTCAGACGATCAGCCAATAGCTAGCGAGCACCGATCTTGGTGAGCCCGTCCGAGTATTGGACTTCGCTGCTGACCCAGCGAACTGTGGTATTGACCTGGTATTGCACAGTCTTTCATCTTCTCTTTGACGATCATGGCCTCTATCTTGGTGCGCTTATCGCCCTGCAACTGTGAGTTTCAGCCATATAGTGCCTTAGCATCTATGACCAGTGCTGACTGAAGAATTTTGCCAAACTCGCCAGGCTCTTGCAGAGTGAAAGTGGGACTCAAACACCCTTGCCAGAAGACCATGAGGTATTCTAAAGCATCCATAGCGCCAGCACATGCTTGCGCTTCTGAGTTAAGTCAAAAGCGAATCACCCTGGGCAATCTGTAGCTGCGCCAGTCCAGGATGATATATTCACTTTCTTCTCCACGGAGAACTTTGGGATGAGAGAGCAACACTAGATACCCTCCTTGGCTTTGAAGATCCTTGCGAACCCCCCATGAAGCATCGGACATAGCGATCATCACCGCATCTTCAGGCTTGCAAAGCTTGGGAAATGTCAGAGAAACGTCACTGTTCTCTTTGGCAAACTTGAGGGTCTTGTTGGCTTGACGAAGTGTGCCAATTGTGGCCTTGCTGGTTTCGCCACACAACAGAGAAATCGATGCACTCATGTGTGGACATGTTTGTGTTGATGGCCATTGTAGCCCACCAAGACCTCGAAGAGATGAAATCTCTTTGGCACTAACAGGAGAGTCCTCAGATCTCTGTGGTGGCACGGTCAAGGGATGAATCTTCTTGATGTATGGTGATTGGCGCAAGATCCAGACACCATCTTGTTGGTCAAGCACGCGCATCCACAAAATTCAAGTGGTTTGCCATCCTCGCATGGTGTCCTGTGCTTGAAGGAGAACTGTTCTCGAAGCTCTTGACGTGCTTTCAGGAACTCTGCGCTGGACTCATCGCCTGCGATCAGCAGGTCGTCTACATGTATTCCAACAAGGGAAATCAGCTGACCTTGTTGGCTATAGAGTCTGAAAAGACATCCACCCAGCGGGTGCACCTGATAGCCAATGTGCTCGAGCCTCCTCTTTGTAACCACATACCAAGCTCTTGGGGCATCTGGTTGCCCATACAGAGGCTTGATGAGGCGCATCAATGAGCCATGTGGAATGTTGAGGATGTCGCATGCATCTTTTGGAAGCTTGGCCCACAACTCCCGCTGCGGCGGGTCACCTTGCAGGAAGGCGGTTGTTACATCAGCCACTGTTGCCGTCCAGGTCAGCAGACTCATCAGGGAAAGCATGACCTGGCGGGAAGATCTTCCCAGGTCCCAAGGTCGGAGAGGATGTGTCGAGCTCTCCATTCAGCAGATCTGGGTCCGACAAACCCTGTAGCACCAAACGTGCCTTCGCACGCAAGCTGCCATTACCATCACCAGCACGTTTTAATACAAAACGTGCCTTCATGACACGGCTGGGGTCAACGGAGTCTGGATTGGCTCCCAAATGCCAAACCTTGTTCTCAAAGATGGAACTGAGCTCTGCCTTCTTGGCCCCCTCTCGGAACTTCAGCCTGTCTTCCAGCCTCATTTTTGACTCTCTAAGATCAGCCTCGTTGTCCTTCTTCTTCTTGGTGACCAAAGATGCCAGCCATGCTGCTCCGTTGGCCTCATCACTTGTCCTCTTGGACTTGTGGACCTTCTTGTCGATGTTGACGAGGCTTCCTTGGCCAAAGGGAACATGGTCATTCCAAGCCAACCATCAGAGCTGATGTTGGTGGCTTCGGCTGAGATAGATTTCAACAGTGGTCTGCCCATGTTGGCATCAGGGTTGGTGATCTTGTACTTCTGCAGTGAGCTGACAGGTACTAGCATGCCCTGCAAAGTCTCACGGTCAAAGGTAAATGTCGAAGACGGTCCAAGCACATAATGTCGAACCAAAAAACCATGTTCGAGACTCCAAAAATCTTGAGTCTCGCCAAGCTGAAATTCATTGAGCTTGGCGTAATAGGTCCATCCACTAGGCAGCCATGACTGCATACCATCTGAGTTTGACTTGTCCTCCAAGTTGAAGACGTCAATGCGAACTAAAGGCTTGCTCTTGGTTGGACTTCGTCTGTCTCATGAAGATCCATTCTCTGTTGACGCTGAGCAAACGTCTCGGGCTGCTGAGGCGGCTGAGATGATGCTGCAGCAGATGCTGCTGGTTGACCTTGTTGCGGAGGTTGATCTCCCATCTCCTCGTCCGCTGACTCAAACTCTTCAGGGACAGGAGGGAGGTTTTCATTTCTGACCGCATCAGGCTGCTCAGGTTGTTGTACTTCTTGTGGTGGATCTTGAAGTGCATCTTCAAAGATCATGTCATCATCAATGGGAGTGCCTGGGGATTGGCCAGCAGATGCCACACCAGGCTCCTGAGAACGTAGTTAACTGGACACGCATCTTCACATCAGCTGTGTTCCAGAAGGAGAGACACCATCGGTGTTGTCCAAGTCTTCATGAGGATCCAGCCTGTCAATCTGATGACGATTGACCTTGTCGAGGTCCAGCATTCTCACCACACGTCGTTGACGGAGAACTTGAAGAGCTTCTTCTGAGGATGCCATTCGCCCTTCACTGTCCATGCTGGCGGCCAGCTCTAATCAGGACTGTGCCATGTGCGAGCCAGTAACATGCTACTTGTCCAGAATCCGGATCTCGTTGAACAGCAATCACCGCAGCAGGGCCACGCCATCGAATGGTGTGGAATTTTTGTTGGACCCGCGCCAATAGAGACACCGCTCGCCAGGCGAAAGATCCGCTTCCAAGCCACGAAACTGCCTGAGCAACGATCGCCTCAGCTTCACGTCGATGTCGGCCTTTATGCAGTGTCTGGCGCGTGTTCTCCTCTTCAGAAACCCTGAGCATCGGATATTGATCCTAATCAATAAGCTTTGGGGCTTATTGATTTGTAGGAAAAATCAATATAATTTATTGATTTTGATGTGAGAAAAATCAAATAGAATATTGATTTCAAAATCAATATTTCTGATAGGAAAAAGAAAGAAACAAATCAATATCAAAATCAATATGAAAATCAATATGAAAATCAATATGAAAATCAATATGAAAATCAATATGAAAATCAATATTTTCAGTGGGCACTAGTGGTCTGCAGCACTTTTTGCACCTGCATTTTGTGATGCCACTGCTGGGCTCAAACCTATATAGCCTTTTGTCAAGGAGCTTTCTTTTGGCAAGAAAGCTTGTCTTTGGACAAAGCCCCTTCCTTTTGTCAAGGCTAGGGGTCTGGCTCCAAATCCACTGGGTCAAAGCCAAGCCTTTCCAGTTGCAATTGCAATAGCACATAATACTTTGCATTGATTTTCTGGCACAGTCTGGTAGCCTTGACACCATGAACCACACTGGCCCCCAAGGTGCTGATTTTGCCAACAAAGTCTTCTGATCGAAAATTCCATGTGCACCTGGGGTTGATGTCACATGAAGACTTGACCAGATGGTCAAATGTGTGGAATTTGACAGTGATGTGGAACAGGTACCTGTCAGCTTCCTCAGCCCACTCACTTAGCCATGCATAGCTGTAGAAAAACTCTTTGGCCAGCTTTCTTGCCCTTGCATATGTCCTTTTGTCAAGGAACATGCCAGCTTCATCAAAAAGTTCGACCAAAGACACCATGCTCTGCAAGGCATGCACCATCTTGGCATGCATTTCATTCGATGTATCAAACATTGCTTTGAGGACTGGCAAGAATGCAGGCATGAAATGTTTGCACTCTGCTGCCTTGCAGTCAAGCTTTGGCCAGGATTGGTGTGGCTTCTGTGGGTCTGTCACCATTGAGAGCCTGAGGTTGGTGAGCCTTGTGGGTGCCTTCTGCTTTTTGTACTCCTGCTGGATTTGAGAGAAGATCAAGGCAAGCCTGTCACTTGGCTTCACAGCTTGCCTCCCCTTCCCATCATTGTAACACAGGAAGTGCAAGATACTGCCACATAAATGTGAGCAGACCCCTCTGCAAAACATCACATGAAGCCCATCATGTCTCACCATTTTGGTGCTCAAGCCTTCGATGGTGAACAAGGCATGGGCACTGCCTTTTGCCAAGGCTTGTGCATGTGTTATGCAAGAAAACTTTTGCTGATCCTCTCTCAGAATATTGAATGCTTTGCCTTTTGGGCATGGTTTCCCTTTTGTCAAGGGCTGCTGGGCATCGCATTCCCAACAACAAAACTGGCTGTTCCAGTGGTTCAGCCCCAAATGGTTGCTGTACATTTCATGGTCCCCTTGAATTGACCATATGACAGCCCTGTGGCCTTGACATGTCAAAGGCTGTCCAGCAAGCTTCTCAAACACAGACCCTTTTGGCAAGGGCTCACCTTCTGGCCCAAAACAAGGGTGGTAGCCTTCTTGCAAGCATTCGAAGCTCCACTTAATGTAGCTCATGATAGGCTTCCAAGTGGATTCAGTGGTGCATGACTTGGGCATTGCACACAGGAGTAGGTGGGAAGAAAGGCTAGTGGCAAAGGAAAGGAGCCCACCAAAATTCCATACCATGATGGTGTCTCTTGATTGGAACTCTACTCCACCAGCATGTGTAAACAGTGGGATTGTGCATTCTGCATTGACCACATGCCTTTTGACAAGGCAAATAGGGTGGCCTGGCAGCCTTTCATCCTTGACTGCTTCGACATTCTTCCAAAATTGTGCCACATCACTTGCTTTTCCAAACATCTTTTCAAACTGGAGTGGGTAAGATGAGTGGAGATTGGAAAACAAAAGATGTGGCAGAAAAATTGTGGCTATGTCTTTTCCCACTTTGGAAGTCTTGGGGTCCCTGACTGGGACTTCTACTTCATATAGTGGGGATAAAGGATTCCCTTTACACCAGTTGGCCATGAAGTCTCTGTGGCAATTGCCACCCACTTGGCCCCAATTACCACATGAAGCCATGTGAGCAAGTTCTTGGCCTTGGGCTCCATCAAGCACAGCTAGATGTGCCAATTCTTGGCACATCTTGGCTGATAGCTGGCCATGGGCCCACAAAGACAAGAGCTTCTCAGAGACCACTTTTTCTTTTGCTTTGACCTTTTGTCAAGGTGCAAGCTTTCCTCTTTTGCAGCTCTAGGTCGTGGCCTCTGAGTCTTTTAGCTTTGGGTCCATCCTCCATGTCTGTTTAGTCAGCACTTTTGTCAAGGCTTCGATCTTTTGACACAATCTTCTTTTGTCAAGATCCCTTACCACTTCAAAGAAGTTCCACTTCCTTTTGTCAAGGTGAGCTACTCAACATTCCTAGTTAAACACTTTGAGCCAAAAAATAACAACATGAACAGTGCTGCTAGTACCTGTTACCTCATGAAAAGCCTTGGGTTAAAACCATGGAGAAACATTACCTTCACAAACCTTAAGTGCTATGGACCCAGACCCACCCCACAACAATTGTCAAGAACCAAGTCAAAAAACAACATGTCAAAAAAAACAACCTGTGGTTAATGCAACCAGCTGCAGCACCATCCCCCCATTTTTTTGCTTTGCTCAAAGCAGATCTGCTGCCTTTGCTAGCCCTCTAGGGTGAGGACCCATTAAATACAAAACCCAAGAAATTGCTCAGTCCCTTTTGGCAAGGGTTTTCTGCACTAATTTCTTGAAACTTCGATCCTTTGGTCAAGGAACCTTTTGATATCACTGAAGAACAGGACCTTTTGTCAAGGTCAGTGTTGTTTTCTTCCAACCTTGGTCCCTCTACTTTTTGGTGGAGGCTTTGGAAACTTTAAACTTTGGAAGTTTTGGAGAATGTCTTGTTGGCCAACACACTGAGCTCCCTCTTTTCGTCTTTCAACTGCCTGCACTTGGCAGTAGCTTCTGCAATCAGTCCCTTAGCTTTTGTCAAGCTCATTGCCTTGTCCTTCTTCAATAGAATCTCTTTGAACTTCCCTTCGAACTCATGAGCCTCATGCACCAAGGCCTCAGCATCCTTTTTGCTAGCCTTGCTCAGCCTGCCAGTTTTGTTTGCCTTGGCAATTTCTTCTTCCAGGTTGGAAGCTGCTTGCACACACTGGTCCCTGGCCTTCCTTGTTTTTTTCAAGCATTCCTTCCATTCCTCTTCCTCTGTCTTTGGGTCTTCTTCTTCTGCTGATCCTTCTTCCTCACCCACTTTGCCATCTTCAATTGCCAATTGTGCAGGCTTGCCTTTCTTCCCTTTACCTTTGCCTTTTGTCAAGGCACCCTTGCTGCCTTTGCCTTTTCCTTTGCCCTCCAGCTGCAGCATCTGAGTTTGCAAGTCCCTTGAGAAGTGCTTTTGCCAAGCTTCTTCATCTTCACCTTCAGCAGCATATTCCTGACCCCAAGCCCATGTGTCTTTGTGCTTCACTGTCGACACTTTCTTAATATCTCCTTGGTCCAGGTATTGGAAGATCCCTGGTGTCCAAGGATCATTTCTCCATAGCACTCTCCCTGAATTAAGGTGTGCTTCAAATTCTTCTTGGGAAAATCTCTGTGACATTTGAAGCTCAGACTCCCAAGCTTCTCCTTTTGTCAAGGAGGTTCCCTGGGACATTTCTTGCTTTGCCTGCATGAACTTGGGGGCTTTGTCTTTCAGCAGGCACAAAGTGGCAAACAAACCCACTTCCTTCTTGGACATGTTGTCCACCTTCTTGGCTTCTTCTGGGTTGTTTTTCAAGTGGGTTTTCATTTTTCCCCATGCACTTTGCTGCTCTGCTGGTGTGAGTGTTTTTTTAAGCTCTGCAGCAGCTTCTTCTTGGGTGTCAGCATTTTCTGTCACCATTTGGATTCTTTCCTTCAGGCTGAGTTCACCCATCTTGTCTAGTTTTTTCCCCACCTGCCAGGTGAGGGTTGTTAGATTTTATGTCAGTTGCCTCCTCCTCCTCCTGCTCCTCCTCCTCCTCCGCCTCCTCCGCCTCCTCCTGCCTCGTCCTCCTCCTCCTCGTCCTCCTTGTCATCCTTGTCGTCCTTGTCGTCCTCGTCGTCCTCGTCGTCCTCGTCGTCCTTGCTCAACTGCGACCCGCGATCCCCAGTGTTCTCTGCCGGACCTCAACCACGACCACCCACGCCCAGTGTTCCCTGCCGGACCTCAACCACGACCATCCACGCCCAGTGTTCCCTGCCGGACCACAACCGCGAGTATCCACGCCAAGTGTTCCCTGCCGGACCTCATGTAGGAAGATATGGGACAAAGAATGTGCAGAAGAAAGTTAGAAAGAATGTCAGAAAGAATGTCAGAAGATATGCCAGAAGATATGCCAGATAGAATGCCAAATAGAATGCCAGATAGAATGCCAGAAGATATGCCAGAATATATGCCAGAAGATATGCCAGATAGAATGCCAGATTGAATGCCAGAAGATATGTCAGATAGAGTGCCAGAAGATATGCCAGATAGAATGCCAGAAGATTTGCCAGATAGAATGCCAGAAGATAGGCCAGAAGATATGCCAGAACATATGCCAGAAGATATGTCAGGATATATGCCAGAAGATATGCCAGATAGAATGCCAGAAGATTTGCCAGATAGAATGCCAGAAAATATGCCAGAAGATATGCCAGATAGATATGCCAGAAGATATGCCAGAAAATATGCCAGAAGATATGTCAGAATATATGCCAGAAGATATGTCAGATAGAATGCCAGAAGATATGTCAGAATATATGCCAGAAGATATGCCAGATAGAATGCCAGAAGATTTGCCAGATAGAATGCCAGAAGATACGTCAGATAGAATGCCAGAAGATATGTCAGAATAGAATGCCAGATAGAATGCCAGAAGATATGTCAGAATATATGCCAGAAGAAATGCCAGATAGAATGCCAGATAGAATGCCAGAAGATTTGCCAGATAGAATGCCAGAAAATATGCCAGAAGGTATGCCAGAAAATATGCCAGAAGATATGCCAGAAAATATGCCAGAAGATATGTCAGAATATATGCCAGAAGATACGTCAGATAGAATGCCAGAAGATATGTCAGAATATATGCCAGAAGATATGCCAGATAGAATGCCAAATAGAATGTCAGAAGATATGTCAGATAGAATGCCAGAAGATTTGCCAGCAAGAAAATGTATAAATGTCATGGTGGGGATTACACGAAGTAAAGTAATTTTTATTCAGTACATTCTTCTTGTCTTTGGTTGCCACTTTCTTGCTGCTCCCTTTTGGCAAGGGATGTTTTCCTTTTGGCAAGGGGTGCTTCCCTTTTGGCAAGGTTTTTTTCTTTTTGTCAGTGCTTGAGCCTGGTTTCACCTGCTTTGCTTTCCCTTTGGCCAAGGGATTTTTGTTCTTCAGTATGCCTTTTGGCAAGGGCTTGCCCATGCCTACAATCCTAAAACTATTTCTAACCTAATGAAAACAGCTGCAGCTTGACAAAAGCATGCATGCTACTCATGGAAGGTGACAAGTGGGGACCCTTCAGGATTACTTTCCAATTTCTTTAACCAAACAAATCAAACCATGTAGTGGTAAACCAACCCAAAGGTAGTATTTGGAAGCAAATCATGTAGATCAACCTGGTGAAAACTTTTGAACCACATTGCAATCAAATTGATAAGGGTTGGGGTTGAACAAGTTCACTTGGTGAAAATTTCTGAATCCTTCTGAAATCAAAATGATTGGGATTGAAACTGGAAAATTGCAACCTGATGAAAACTGATGAAAACTGATGAAAACTGATGAAATCTGATGAAATCTTGGTTTTCATCAGGTTTCATCAGATTTCATCAGATTTCATATCAAAATGATTGGGGTTGAAACTGGAAAATTGCAACCTGATGAAAACTGATGAAATCTGATGAAATCTGGGTTTTCATCAGATTTCATCAGATTTCATCAGGTTTCATCAGTTTTCATCCGGTTCCATTTTTTTATTTTTTGGTAAATATTATCAATTCACATCAAAACTAAATATAAATTCTTCAGGAATCACCAGTGTTCATCCCCTATAATCTCAAATGTGGATGGTGCCATGTTCAATTCCAAACCTTTCAGGGTAGTAAACCCAAAGACTAATGCACTAATCCCAACCTTTGTTTGTAGATCTTTGCATGCCTTTTGTCAAGGCCACAAACCACCAGAACCTCATGAATGATTGCAAATAATTACAATAAATCTATATATAAATGAATAATCCATATATATATATAAATGTGAAAATATCTATGTGTATATATTTGCCAAACATAAGTGTGGAATCAAATGGAATGAACATGATACACTACAGATTTCAACCCAGATCCATGCCAGTACCAACCACCCCACTGTCCACCCAGGGCCACCCCCATTTTTTGCTGAAGCCTCTTGTGTTTTGAACCTTTTGCCAAGGTTCCCAGAGTTTCTTGAGAGCTGGAGCCTGCAAAGGACTACTATACCAAAATATTATGGGCATGACTCATGAACTTGGCAAAAGGTTGGCCTAATGATTATTACTGATGTTTAAGGATTGGGTGATTGAAAATGAATATAATGATAATGATTTGGTATTTAATTTTTTGTACTTGGTCCAATGCAGGCTCCAGTATTTTAAAAACTATAGACACTACCCTTTTTGAGCTGTGTCTAAACAAAATCTGTACAAGGTGAAACATTGAATTCTACTGGTGGTGATTGCCTTTTGTCAAGGTAACCCCACTCCTTTGCAGTTCTAGCCTTTTGTCAAGGCCTGGGAGGGGGAAGTTGTTCAAAACATCCCCCATTTTTTCCATGGTTTGGTTCAGATCTTTTGTCAAGATGTGTATATCTTTTGTCAAGATATGTATATTTTTTGTCAAGATCTTCAGGTTTTTTGTCAAAGCCTTTGGTCTTTTGTCAAGACCTTTGATCTTTTGTCAAGATCTTTCGCTCATCCTCCCTGCTCAAGATCTCTTGGACAGCAGCTTTGAAGTTGGAGTAGCAGGAGATTGACTTCCTGCCATTCCTGTCAAATTTTGAGCCAGGGAGTGATATTGGAAATGATTCGATGCCATGGTCAAGACATTCCCAACAGATGTCCATGTTGTCATCGATCATTTTGCTGATGTCATAATTTTGACACCAGACTGCCTTCCCCTTTGGGCCACACCTTTTCCAAGTGAAGTTCACTGAGGTCCAGCCATCCCATTCATGCCAGGCCCAGTTCCACACTTCCTGGGACCTCTTGAAGCCACAGAAGCTGAGGAGGTGCACTTCATAGCCAGCTTTTTTCAAGCTTTCCAGGCATTCAGTATTCTCTTTGTTGTACTGGTCATTTACCACCAGCACACCATGCCAGTCCACAGCAATCCTTTTGTTTGGCTTCATTGTGAGCACAGTAGGCCCTTTTGACAAGGGCTCTTTGCTGCTGCTTTCACTGCTGCTGGAAGAGCTGCTGGTGGATCCACTGCCCCAGTCTGCTTGTGACTTGGCTGGGGATGGACTGGGCAGCAGCCTTTCTTTCTTTTTCCACTCAGCTGTACCTTTTGACAAGGTTTCCTGTTCCTGTTTTTTTCCTTTTTCCAAGGATTCATCTGTTTGCTTTGGCTTGCTTTTTGGCAAGGGCTTTCCATCCAGGCTCCTCTTCAGCATCTCCTTCTCAGAGGGCCCAAACTTTTTTCAGAATCCTTTTGGCAAGGATTTGAAGCTTGGCTTGTGCCAGCAGAAGGGTCTTTTGCAGGAACCTTTTGGCAAGGTTCTGCAGGGCTTTCTTTGCTTGAAACCGTTTGGCAAGGTTCTGCAGAGCTTCCTTTGCTTGAAACCTTTTGGCAAGGTTCTGCAGGGCTTCCTTTGCTTGAAACCTTTTGGCAAGGTTCTGCAGGGCTTCCTTTGCTTGAAACCTTTTGGCAAGGTTTTGCAGGGCTTCCTTTGCTGGAAACCTTTTGGCAAGGTTTTGCAAGGCCTTCTTTGCCCCCTTTTCTTTTGCTGCCCTTTTCCTTTTGGCAAGGAATGGGTATTTTTCTTTTTTTTCTGGAGGCTTCCAAGGCCTCAGCAATTCTGGCAGCTTCCTCTTGGGCCTCCTCTGCCTGCTTCTTCATGGAAGCTGCCTTGCTTGCTGCTGCCTTGGCCTGGGCCCCCAAGGCATCAGCATGCCCTGCTGCAGCCAGTCTATCCCTCTCCTGAGCTGCAGCTTGGACCCTTTGCCTCCTTGCCCAGGAGGTGGTTCCACTTCCACTGGGCCTGGCCTTGTTGTTGGTGCCTTGTGCCCAGCACCCCTCTTCATAGTCCCAATCAGGCCACTTCTCACTTTGGGACCCCTTGCACCACCCCCAAGACATTGTTTCCCTTTTTGCCAAAGGTTAGAGTTTTTGTTTGCAATATGCCTTTTTGTCAAAGGCTTTTTTTTCCACAAGTTTGGTTTGCAAAAAAGTTGAACCTTTGGCCAAGGTCTTGTAAAAACCTGGGCTTAGAAGTCCAACCTTTTGGCGAAGATTGAAAAAAAGCAAAAAGCAAAAAGCTGATTGGTTTGAGCCACTTTGGCTACCATGCAGTGAAGTCTGTGACATGTGACATGCATGTCCCACCCTATGACATGTGACATGTGACATGCATGGTCAACCCTATGACATGTGATATGTGACATGCATGGTCAACCCTATGACATGTGACATGTGACATGCATGGTCAACCCTATGACATGTGACATGTGACATGCATGGTCAACCCTATGACATGTGATATGTGACATGCATGGCCAACCCTATGACATGTGACATGTGACATGCATGCTCAGCCCTGTGACATGTGAACCAGTGAAACATTTAAAGACCAAACCAACAAACATGTTCTACAACAAAAACAGACACAACACCTGGACACCTCACCAACTATAGCTGTCCCAAACAGAACCCTGGCCCTTCAGCCACAGCCCACCCCAGCAGCATTTGTTTTGCCACCCACCCCTCTTGTCAAGGGGCATGTCAATTTTGCAATAGGCTATCCTCCTGTTGGGATGCCTGTTTAAACCCAAAAAAGCAGAAACATAACCTTTTGTCAAGGGTATGCCTCCTGAAATGCAAGTAGCTTTTGTCAAGCTCCTTTTGGTCAGCACAGTGTCTCTCTGAGCTCTAGGCAGTGTGCTTTTGTCAAGCCTTTTGCCTCCACCTTCTTGTAGATGCTTTCTATCACATGTTGGTAGTGGATTGTCCTCTTCTTGGACACCTCCACAAGAAGCTTGAACTTGGTACCAGGTGCACCTTGAGAAGTAATATAAGCCCTCCCAGGCTTCTTGGCATATGTTACCTTCAGCTTGTGCCACTGCTTACCATTTGGCTTCACTTCTGTTTTTTTGGCAGGTGCACCTTTCCCTTTTGTCAAGTTTTTTTTTTTTTAATCTGCTGAGCTTGCAGCTGGTTTTTTTGCAAGCTGCTTTCCCCACAGCTTTTGTCAAACCCATTGCTTTTGCCAAGCCTGCATCATGATCTTCTGCTTTCCATTCTTTGTCAGAGCCCATTGCCATTTTGCCAGCCCTTCTTCTCAAAAAAGTAGGAACAGGAGATTGGCCAGAGGTGCTGGCAGCTTCCTGGCCTTTTGCCAAGGTCTCAGCATCATTTGGCACAGCACCTTTTGCCAAGGTGTTCCTGGTGGGTGTTTGCAGTTCTTTGGGGTAACCCTGGCTGTCCAAAGACACTGCATCCATATCCACTTTCCTCTTCTTTGGCAATGGGCTCTCTTCTTCAGCACTCTTGTCTTTGGTTGCCATGATGCCCACAGCTTTTTGCAGCTTCTTGTAGTCTGAAGACTTCAGCTTGGCTGCAGCTTTCCTCATCTCTTTGTCAATCTTGAGTCGTCTAAAGTGAGCAAAGATTGTGGTCAACCTTTCATTCCTCAGGTTGGACCAAACCTCACCATTGAAATCAGTTTGGTTCAAGCTTGGCTGATCCATCACCAATCTCATCAGAGTGGACCTCACTGGTCCAGAAGCAATTTCACAGGTGGGAGAGACTTTTGTCAAGTCTGTGATGAGGTCAAGGATGTCCACAAGGCCTTGGAAGTTAGTAGCCTGATTTTTTGAAACTGTCTCATAGGCACCAAGATCACTTATGGTGTCCTGATGGCTTTTCATGACCTTGTATAAAATGCCCAGGTCTACCACAGGTTTGCTGAAGTGCCTGGCACCACCCTTGCCACTCATCCTCCCCTTTTGTCAAGGGCCACTCAAGGGCCCCTTTTCTTGAGAAAAACCTTTTGCCAAGGTCTCTCTAAGTTTGAAATGGAAAATGGCTGCAGATGGAAATGCATGTCAAAAATGCAAAAAAAATCACCAAAAAAATCAATATAAAAACCAATATTTTTGGAAAAAATCAATATTTTATTGATTTTCAAATCAATAAGAGGTGTATTGAAAAAATCAATAAAAACCATCAAAATCAATATCAATAAAAAAACAGCTAAGTTTATTGATTAGGATCAATATCCGATGCTCAGGGAAGCTGTGTTAGTTGAGTTCGCTCATCGGAGACCAGACCTGGAATGTTTGGCTGTCGACCGAGGGCAAGCTGAACAGGGGTGAATCTATTCACAAAGGTGTGCTGGTTCAGGGCCGGTATATGACCCAGCATAGGGCATAGGGATTCTTGAATCCCACCCATGCCTTGAAGTCCTTGACCTTTAAGATACATCTGTATCGCTCGCAGCAGCAACCGATGCCTGCGCTCGACCAAACTGGTCCTGGTGTGAGCTTGGCCTGGATCTGCACTTCAATGGAGTGCTGCTCGGCCCATGTGGAGACAGCATCACTTCCCCAACCAGGGGCCTCATCAACTTTCAGCATACACATATGTAGTTTCGGACTTAACTGTCGATCGCTGTGGTGAAGTTCTTGCCCTTCTCATCATGGATCTCACGAGCGGCCATGAAACGTGTGGCCTCATCAACTGTGGACAAAACTGCTACCTTCTTCTTGCCATTCTCAATCCATAACGTGTCCGCCTGCACGGCCTCTCCAAATCGAGTGGCTCTTTCCAGATGTGCAGGGGACAGCGTCTTCTTGGAACCAAAATGACTGCATCGAGGACACTGCAAAGACTGAACGGCACGCTTGACTTTGTCACTGGCGCCCTTCTCCAAGAAAATCTTGCGAAGAACCTCTTTTTGCGATTGCGATGCAGCTTGATCGCAACTCGTGCTGGCCCATCGCCATGCTCAGCAGCCAACTGTCGCATGTCATTATGTTGTGCTTCGGCTTCATCAGCAGCATAAACTTGATCATCCAATGTCTCTTCGGCCATCATGCCGTGGACAAAGTGTTGTGCCAAAGTCAAACAATACTCTTCGGCTGCACGACACCTGGAAATGCTGGTGCCAGGTATGCGACCTTCCAATGGCTGATGATCATGAGTGTGTTCGCAGCGCCTTGACATTCTCATTGCCATAGCATGCTTGGTCGTGTGCAACGCAGTGGACTTTCTGATGAAGGCGTCATAACCATTGTCGTCCTTGGTGGTTGCACCATATGCGCACTGATCGAAAACTGTGTGATACCCAGGCAAGGTCTTGAACGCAGATGTAGACCAGGCTTTGCTGCGCTCAGGGTGCTCAATGTGAGCATGATTGCCACGTCGAACTTGACCAAGATAGAGTCGGCGACACATCATCAGGTGAGTGTCATGGTCAAGCTCACGCTTTGCAGCAATTGGGCACTCTGCTCGTCCTTGATGTTGATATTCTGCATTGGTGACCACAGAGTGCACCTGGGAGACATGAAGATCTCATCGGGCTCATCTTGAGCTGCCTTCTGAACCAGCGCTCTGCGATGACTGGCTTTGGAGAAGTCCCAGCCACCTAGGAGTCCAAAACTCTCCACGCGAGCTCCAGCTTGTTGAGCACATTCAGTGATTCGCCCAGCTCCTGCATAAACTTCCCAAATCAGCTTGGTCTTGGCTGGGGCTCCGTCGCGAGCCAAAGCCACCAGTCGATTGACTTCACGTCGGACTTCTTTGGACTGTTGCTCCGCCAAGTTGAGGATGCGTGACTTCACATGAGCTCACGACACAGGGAAAAATCTTCATCCATAACAGCCTGCTCAGGAACCTGGACATTCTCAGAAGCTTCGTTGGAGACAGCAGTGTTGAGATAGTTCTTCACCCAAACATGCAGTTGTGCGTAGCGCTTGTGGGCATGCATGTCCTTGAGGTATGCTTCGAAATTCTCGACTTCGTCATGATCATCTTCACAAACCAAATCAACAGTGGGATCAGCCAACTGTGGGATCAGCCAACTGAGAAGAATGTTGGCTGCACAGACAACATCATACTCTTGCATATCGAACAAGGTTTCTTCTGCAGGATCCTCGCCGTAGTAGGCTGCCTCGGCATCAAAGTCTCCAGCATAGGATTGATCGTCGGCGCCATCACCAGCGGCGTCCCATTCCCAGACATCATAGTCAGCTTCATCAGCAGCATAGGCGGTTTCATCGCCCCATTCAGATTCCTTGGCAAAGTGAACTCGATCTTGTCGCCATCGACGCATTGGGCTTCCTTGATGTCGTGGACCAGAGTTGCCCATCACATGATCCTGAACAAGTGTCAGAGAAAGCCTTCTCCACATCGGCCACCTTGGTCTTCACACCCACGGTGGTCTGAACTAACTGGCGCTGTTCTCTGGTCAGGCCAGCGCGTCTCATCAGAAGCCAATTCGCCACCTCATCAGGGATGACGATCTGATACTTGGTCAAATCTCGCAATGCCTGAGCTGCCTCGGTGCAGTAGGTCAGCATGGTTTGACCTTGCTGTCGGCTAGTCTTGCAAAAGTACTTCTCAAACGCCTCAGGCATCTCTATCTTCTCATCATACTGCCATTGCTTGTCTAGACGTTCCAAAATGGTCTTTAGACCGGTCTCCTTCTCGAGCTCTAAGTCTAGATCCTCGCATTGTCGCCAGCTCGCCTCAGAGAGCGTGGAAAGCACGTTCAGCCCAGTCTGCTTCGATCTACCCTGCATGTCCATGCGACAACCATATACAGCGTCACTCGCTTTCTCCATTCCTTGTAATTGGCTGTGGCGTTGTCAAATTTCGGGATGTAGTTGTCCTTCAGGACACCAGACTCCTGAGAGGAACTTCCCTGGGCAGTGCTTCCTTCCATAGCGCAGGCAACAGTTGGAGCTAGGCTCCGCTACCAATATGAAGATGTCACTAGTGCGAACACAAAATGCCAAGTTGGAAAGACCTATAAGTCAATGTCCAAATGAATGCTGTCGCATGCACAACTGCGAACAGCTGTCGGTTTTCCTTAGTGCTGCAGGTAAAGGCTCAAGGGCCCTAACGGCAACGGAATGACCACAGATTGTCGCACAATCTTCACAAGTATGACATAAATTGTGTTTCAAGAAATCCACGGGAGATTTCAAAAATCCAGGAGACCATCAAAATCCAGGAGTTCCGATTGGGCTCACCTCAGTACTAGCGACTGTACTCGCGACACTTCTTTTTGTTTCGCCGATATGGGGGCTTCCATAAATGGGGGATCCCCAAAATGGATGGTTTAGAATCTTAGAATGGAAAAATCAGGAGATGACATGGATGATTTGGGGGTACCCCCATTTCAGGAAACCTCCATATAATTGAATATTATTATCTTATCTTATCTTATCTTATATTATACTATATTCTATTAGTTATATATTATATTATGTTATATTATATTATATTTTTTATTTTATTATAATATATTCTAGTGTATTATATTATATTACATTTTTTACTATATTATAATATATTCTAGCGTATTATATTATATTATATTTTACTGTATCATACTATATTATATTCTATAATATATTCTATTTTACTATATATTATATTATATTATATATTATATTGTAGTATTTTGTATAATATAATATTATATTATATTATATCATATTATATTATATTTAATTATATTATATTATATTATACTATATTCTATTATACTATATATTATATTATATTGTATTAAACTATATTGCATTTTTTTGATATTATATATTCTATTTTACTATAATTATATTATATTATATTGTGTTTTATTATATCATACTATATTCTATTAAACTATATATTATATGATTTTATATTATATTATGTTGTATTATATTGTATTACATTGTATTATATTATTTTGTATTATATTGTATATTATTTTATTATATCATACTATATTATATTTTATTATATTATATTGTATTATATTGTATTATATTGTATTTTATTTTATTATATTATATTATATTCTATTTTACTATATATTAGATTATATTTTGTTTTATTATATTTTATTTTTTCTATTTTACTATATTACATTATTTTATATTCTATTATATTTTATTATTTATTTTCTATTGTACTGATATATATATATGTTATTTTGTTCTTTTCTATTATACTAGATGATATTACATTATTTTTTCTATTATACTATATTATATTATATTATAATATATTTTTTAAAAACTTATATTAAAATTTGTGTTTTTTTTTAATTTTTTATATTTGTATATATTATTCGTCGATTTATTGCCAGAGACGCTGGCCTTTTTAACTGTTCGTTTGGTGATGAAAATTGGCCGTTTATTGCTCCGGAAGGCCATCCCCTGGAAGATCGTCCCAGTACTGGTGAGTGGTGAATCTTCCCTAGTTAGCTATGTTCCCAAAGGGCTAATCCCATACGGTGGATGAAAGAAATCCTGCATCACCTTGGATGGTTGAAACCCTTTAAATAGTGGGAAAAACAATCTATCAACTGGTGCAGGATTTCTTCCATCCACAGTAGCTTACCAAAATAACTATAGAAAAACACAATTTTTTGATATGGCCATTTCCACTAGCTACGTCAATTTACCAGAGGGTAGCCTCCATTATGCCCCACTTAGATATCATTTTGTTAGCACTGGTTGTTTCCACAACGCCTTCTCCTACCCTCTAGTAATGAAAGAAGGTTGTCTGGAATTTCTGCCAGTTTTCGACCATTGGGCGTGACCAACTTAGCCATATCTGTATCTATATGTATATGGCATGTGTATATATATATATATTTATTTATTTATTATATACATGTACCAACCTTAGTTAAACTTTTTGGTTAAACACTTCACCTAGTTCTACGCCACCAAAAACCTCGGGCCCCTTCTCCACCTTTAATCCGAGGCTCATGTTGTGTACCTTTTTGGTGATCTCCATGCAATTGGGCTTCGCCATGATCGAGGCCTCCATGGGAGGGTGGTCGTGTATGTGGTTCGGTGCGTTTTCCGGGCCCCAAGGATACTATGATTAGGGTTTGCTATTATCATTGGTTTATTTGGATGGAAAACACGTATATATATATATATATATGCATGGGGGTTTCCATAAATGGTGATCCCCAAAAATTGATTGGTTTCTGATGGAAAATCCATCTATAAATGGATGATTTGAGTGTACCACCATTTTGGGAAATCTCAATATAAGTATACATACATCCAATATGCATCTTGAAGTAGATAGAATATGGAATTGTCAAACACATTCCCATTTTAGTTACGTTTTTTAGCTCATAATCCCATATTCTATCTAGTCCAGGATGAATATATATATATACATTAATTGGTTTGTTACACACTTTGGAATTTCCCCTAAATGGGAACACATCAAAACTGAAATCAAAAATATCAATCTGGTAGACCCAATGCCATAAACAATCCCTAATTTCACCAGAAATTGGTGGGATTGAAACCCTCCATGCTCGGAGGTTTATGGCATTGGGTTTACCACATTAATGAACCATTGGTTCGTTATAGAATGGGATTTCCCATGGATTTTCTTTATGTGGTTCAAAATCTATTTATTTATTGTTAAGAAAACACATCCAATTACCAACTATATGTTATGTTCACCACGGTAATGATGAGGATTTTGATGCACAGCCATTTCTGGTTGCAAAAGTGATGACTTTTCTTCTCCGAACCAGGCAAATGGTGACACGTCCCCATTACCATTGATAGATGATGCTCCTCTCCAAAATTGTACATCTGTTTTTTTTCTAGCATGTTTGTTTAGGGTCGGAAATCTTTTATGCATTATGTGGTAGTAGGTAATCCACCGAAGGATAATTTTTTGTGAAGATAGATAATTCAATTACTTAAACAAACCCTCAAAAGATAGAGTTAATGAAGATAGGTACTTAAAATACCTAAAATCAAAACCGATCTATCTGAAACAAAGTGTGTTGTTTGTTTCCTTGTGGTTTCTCCGTAGGTTGGTAGTGTTCGAGAAGCACATCGCATGACTGCATCTTGGCGCGAACAAGCCAATACAATGGAAACAACACATGGGATACAGTCGGAATTTCATGGGAATATATATATATATATATGTACATATACGTTATTTTACATAATGTATAACATCATACAGAATGTACATATGTTTATTTCATGGAATACCATAATACATATGTATTATATATATGTTTCTATATGTACTATTATGTTATGTTATGTCATTATTAGCTATTATCATTTAATCGGAACACACACATATATATATATGTTATTATATGTTATTATATATTGTCGTATTTACTTATGGGGATGCACAATGGTTTCTATAAATGGGGATACAACGGGATTTTTTTAATGGGATACATAATAATATTATATCAGAAACGTTTGTTGCCAGCGCTGAAATCACCAATTGTTTGTGTAGATTCATTGTTTTTTGTCGATATATTACATTATCTTATGTTTTTTGTTGTCCATTCAGAAGCCTTTTCTATCAGAAATACGACCGGCTTGTTGTGGGCGCGCAAAAGGCAATTTGTTTCCCCAAATACATTCATTACATTACATTGATCTAAAACAGTATTGGCCTTTTGCTGTCCATACACAAGCCTTTTCTAGTGGAAACAGAGTTTAGAGTGGTTAATCACCCAAAACCAGAAAAACACAACAACAAAAACAAAAAAAAAAATGTATTGGGGACTACTTGGATCTAGGCATGTTCAGACTAGTCTGGAAAACATTGTTTTTTTTTGGTTTGTTTCTGTGGTTTTTTGATTCCTTAGGATTACCCCAGATCAATCCAAACCAAATCTGATTCATCTTGCCCGCAAGGCATTCTTGTGAAGTCATTACTTAAACAAATCGTGTGTGCTAAACATGCGCAGTGTTCCTTGGGGATGTGCATTTTTTTTTCAGGTGTGAAGCCTAACTTTGGGGATGTAGAATTATGTTTTTGGTGAAGGAAACCGTTCCTTCAAATAAATGGTGTTCCTGTCCCAGTAGAGCGCAGCTGGAGTTCTTTGACAGGAGTGTTACATATTTACACAGAAATGGATAGAAATGGTGTGATTGAAAGGATTGTTACATATTTTCAAACCATGGTGTAACTTTCAAACGATGCAGCTGATTCAATTTTGGTGAGTAAAACCTTTCCTTCAAACAATGTTGTTCCTTCCAAACAGATGGCAGCTGGGTTTCTTTGAAAGGAGTGTTACATGTTTTTAGGAAATGGTGCTACTTTCAAACATAAACGCCAGCTGAGCTTCTTTGAGAGAAATGTTACATCTTTAAAGGAGACAGTGCATATTTTGACACAATATTGTTTCTGTTATTTAAACTAAATTGTTTAAATACGATTGCAACTTCAAGTTAAGTATTCAATCTTTGAAGAAAACAGCATCTGCCTGAAGGAATGTTACCATGATAAGGGAAAGACAGGAATATTGCATTTTAGAACACAAGACACATCGTAGACAACACATATTGTTCTTAAACCAATCCAATCTTCACAAAAAGATCTTCCTGAAAAAACATTTGACTAGCTCAAAAGCAACCACCAGTTTGTAAATAACAACAATTTTTTGGTTGAAATGGATGCTTTGCAAGGAAAATTACACTTCTTTGAGGAACTCCATTTCTTCAAAGCATTGTCTGCTGGGAATGTAGCACCGGCATACAACTTCATAGACTATATACAGATATTTCTCTTTGGGCCATGAAAACAAGTGAAAACAACTGCATTGCCTGATATTGTTTGCAATTTTGCCTTTAGCTCACTGTGTTGCATTTTCTTTGGTCAACTGCTGCGCTGCGCAGCTCAAACTCATTCAACATTGTTATGTACTTCCACACCTGTTTGAAAACACCAGGGAGTTTCCTTAATTTTCTAACTGAAATAGGCCTTGTAGATGAATTAAGGTTGTGTTTCAAAGACGACTCATTATTTTCAAAAGAATGTGGTATTGTACCACAATTATATGGAAACATGACAGTAGTGTATCCCTAGGTTTCAAAACAATATATATATATATCCAATTTTCATGATGTTTGCCACACAAAAAGAAGGATAACTATTGTTTATGAGAAGTACATGACCTGAACTTATCCACTGTATTTTTGCATTTTATATTACATACATATTCTGTTGCACCTAATGCTTCAAAGTGGAGATATATCCTGTTTTCTCTTCCATTGTAGAATTTCTTCTTTGAATTCGCCACATTTGAACCTAATGACTACCATTGTTCTAAAGCACTGCATTTTACAGCTGAATATGTGTTTTTTCTTTTTTTCTGGGTCAGGCCTCCTCCGATAAAAAACATCCTATTTGATGCCTACTTTCCAGCGCTGGCAACAAGCCCCTCTCTATTATATATATATATATATGGGTATGGATCAATACCTATTAATGCCATTTTTAGGGGAATGAACATCCATTTACCAGCTATTTTGATGTTCACCAGGGGTACAAGGTTTTGACACACTGCCATATGTGTAAATGGTTGTATATCCTCCAGTTGTGGTCATTTTGAAGAGGGAACATTGTGATTTTTATCCATGTGATTTTGAAGTACATAATTACTTTTTTTTCAGTGAAAAAAGAACAAACCCATGGGACAAACCTGACATGAATTGTGGAATATACGTTTACATATAGATATTGATCACAACACATGGATCTAAGTCTAGACATAAATATAGATTCGCATACATGGGCCTATACGCATAGATCTGTAACTCGGGGTTGACATATATATATCTATCTATCTATCTATCTATCTATCTATCTATCTATCTATCTATCTATCTATAGGTTGGTGCAAAGGTGGGGGAATAACTCCCTATATATTGAGAAACTTCATGGGAAGAGATCACGCGCGTTGTTGTTGTGGGGGTATGGTATGGTTAGAAACCACTCATACTGGGATGATGTCATGGTTCTGGATTCACACATATATATATAGGATGCTTTAAACATGGATCATTCTGAGTTCAGGATATATCATGTTTAAGATGTTTAAGATATTATCATATAGGAGATGTCAAATGGATCCATATTTATAGTATTGGGATGTGTTGGGGGTTTAGAGTTGCATCCCCAACATACGGTGGTACACCCAACTATAAACAATACCTTAAATTTACCAGATTTCTCAAAATGGAGGTTTCCTAATTTTTGGAGCTACCCCCAGTTCTCATCCATTTCTAGATGGATTTTCCATGAAATAAATCCACCAGCTATTGGGGGTACCCCCCATTTACGGAAACCTCCAAATGGACCGTTTGGACCTTGAGTCCTCCACGTTGAGACCGACGCCAAATCTGACTGATCCTTCAAAGGGTTGCTGGCAATCAAGGGGGACCTCATTTTCTAGGGCAAGGAGCCTGCACGTTTGAGTCATGTGGTGTGCTTTGAAAGTGGTATCACATGATATCACCATGTAGTATGGTTGAAGAGTTGCAATACCAAACACTTGTCGGTCGGGCTAGAATTTTGACGCAGTGTTTTTTTGCGGGTGTGAAATCAAGCATGGTTTACAATTTCAAATATTTCTTCAAAGTTCATTTCACATGTATGATGCCCCCCATCTCAAAACCGCCCGCCAGATGCGCAATGGTCCAAACTATACCAGAAATCATTGATTCTCACATACATTTTTCCTATGTAAACTACAGTGTGTCATTACATCAACATACACTTAATCAATTGAATCCTTATTTTTCAGTGTTGTTTCACCTCAAACAACAACCTTCACCATTTTCCCTGGAAGCATTTGTTGGGGTCTACCGTTCTTTCAAGCGGGTGCCCTTAACGAGTTCACCGTAAAGGTCTTGGCGAAGAATGTCATGGACTCGGCGATGAGTTGTCTGGTCTTTGCCATCGCCACCCGAGAGAACTTCTGGGAATCCAGCCTGGTCTTGGACGCCAACAAAGAGACCATGCCACCTGGCGCTTGGGGTGATATGAGTGTATACATATTATAATATATTATAATATAATATTATGCAGCATATATATATATATATGTATGATATATGATTGAATTATGGCATGATCAATAGATATAACTATGTGTATATATAATATCATATACATTGATGTAAGTATATATACTTATATTTATACACATATCAGGCATATGATTACGACTTCTGCAGTATTGGTAAAGTCTTTCAATCTGTCGCCATGGTTTGCAATTGCATGGCACTCATTGTGTTTGTTCAAGTCTGGTCCTGTCACGCCGACAAGTAGTTTCTATTACCACCTGGATTATGGAATTAGTTCAAAGACCAACCTTTGTTGGTAATTACTGTCATATCTACAAAAGGTGATGTGGAAACACCATCTAGGGCGCAGTGCCCACCAGGTATAGGATGCCATCCTCAACCCCCATTCCCCACATGCGCATTGTTGGTGACACTCCTATTCTTGGTTTTATGCTCTTGGTCATTACCCACTACTGTACCCTTCAAAAACTCTCAAACATGCGTGCATTATACACAGTGATATCACATTGACATTATTGGGCAGTCACTTGTACTTACAATAGAGGGTATATAAGATCAATAAATGCGAGCATTGGAAAACAAAAGAAATATCTAGCTACCCTATTATATAATCCGTATCAGCATGGGACACATCGCAGTTGTGCCGTAAATTGTGCTGCTTACAAGATATCCATCCAGCGACCACAGTGACTACATGCCTAGGGTTATTTTTAGGATAACAGAGGATTTGGATGGATTTTGATGACCCTTTTCGGTTTGGCTGGTCACCTGGTCGCTAGATTTTGGGACAATCCCGTTGGAGAATTGACGGAAGGCGACTCAAGAGCCCCAGATTTTTCGGACCTTGCTTTCAGCAGGCCATTTGGGGCCGAGATCATACTCTACGAATATCCCATGGACTGTTAATGTACAGCCAATGAAAATGCGTAGATATGTATAGTGTATTCTTATATGATATTATATGATCCCTTTTTTGTTAACACTAACACCAGCGGACGTCCATATCAGCCATGAGATTTTTTCTGTGCCCTGAAATGCACATCCCGCAACAGGTATTCGGACTTGTTGTACCACTGGGCGTTTTGCGCCACTTGCGTGACCATTTGTTCTGGATCCATGGCAGAGCGCACGCACATCATCGGTGCCCTGGCATAATCAAGTTAAAGGTACGAAGTATCAGTTTCTACCTGGGTATATCAGGTATATCTATATACTTTATACAGTATACATATATATATATATACATACACATATACACAGTCAGAGATATCACTTTTTATTATGGATATGATTCAATGGGTACCTTTATTGGGGATATGAACTCATATGAATCCCCACCAGCTCAAAGAAATGTGTTGTTTTGCATCGTATCCAAGATTGGCCGTGCCATGGCCAGCAAAAGAAAGATATGGACAGCCGATAGAAACCAATCATGGCTCAATAACAAAGAGAGGGTCAACCCGGGGCAATTGGTAGCTAATTGCTTAGTTATTCGCAAGTTGTTTGCCACAATTACATGGCTCACCAACCAAACTTGATGTTTTTTTGGGGGTCGGTATCTAACATTAGTAATTAATAAAAAAATGCATTTGCGTAAGCTAAGCCAGCGAAGATGGTATTACTTAAAGGGAACACATCCAGCAAAACCATACATGAAGACATAGCCAGGAGGAAAAATTGCATAGGATATAGCCGATCTCAACAACGTTGTGAGTCCAATTGTTACACCAGATCGAATGTACTGTAGACACCGCGCAATGATTTTAAATATTTCTACAAGGTGGTGCCCCTAAGATAGTCAACTTGGTTCATAACTCTAATTTAACTAGGACTTATGGTAGATATATCGAACTAGTTAATGGATTTAGAAACCAACAAACAAAACTGACAGGGCACCACATTGTAATTTGCGTATGTGCTTAGCTTTACCAAATCCAGCTGTGGATACACCATGAGTTTCCTCAGCGTGACACCATTTGTTTGGATGTTTGGAACAAGCTCACCGTAACATCACTTGTGAAATATGTTGAAATGCTGGATAGATTGTAGGCACCTATCCCATGATAATCTGGTTTCACCTTGGTGAATGATGGAGATCGCAAAGTTATATCAAGTTGTGCATCCGTATTTTTTCATATTTCATCTCCAATATCTTCAACATATTTCCAAAATCCATCCCTAACATCAATGAAACTGGAAAAAACCTCATTTGAATTCATTTGATTTCAAAAAATATATGATAATCTGTTCTTGTCTTAACGTTTTCTCAACAACGTTTTCCCAACAGATCGCACGCAGCCTGCTAAGGATACCTGACCCATGCAGCTCTGATGGCTGGT
The DNA here is from genome assembly GCA_947184155.2 of Cladocopium goreaui. Classification (NCBI taxonomy): domain Eukaryota; class Dinophyceae; order Suessiales; family Symbiodiniaceae; genus Cladocopium; species Cladocopium goreaui. The sequence continues at coordinate 98,512 of CAMXCT020002403.1, forward strand.
TTGATCTTCCCGCCCGTAGCTGAAGCAGTCTGGGGTTCAGGAGGTGCCGACTGAAGTTTGGGAGATCTTCAGGATCCTAAATTTTAATGGGGGGTACCCTCTGGTAATTTAACATAGCTATGGAAAATCACCATTTTTAATGGGAAAATCCACTATAAATGGCCATTTTCAATAGCTATGTTAGTTTACCAGAGGGTAATGGGGGGTAACTATAACTGGTTGGTGGTTTTAAACATTTTCTATTTTCTATATGGGATAATCCTTCCCATTGACTAATATTTTTCAATATGGTTAAAACCACCAACCAGATAATTATAGTACAGTAACTAAGGATAATATGGGATAATAATGGGATAACTATTATGGTAACTGTAATTCATGGGGGTAATTAAGGATAATATGGGATAATACAGGGATCATATGGGATAACTATAATTATAGTACAGTAAGCAAACAGCAGGAATCGGAATCAATTCCAGGATCCTAATTCATGGAGCTACTGATGGAAAATTCATGGGGTATTCATGGGATATGAATCAATGGGATGGTAATGGGATGTGAAAATGGGATAATGGAGGTACAAAAAGCCAGTGCCATATTTTTGGCCATAGAACTTGGGGGTATATCCCCTGAAATTTAGCCCTAAAAAATAGGATATATATATATATATATGGTAGGTACCTCCAATTTGGGTTCCTGAAATGGCCTTTGAAAGTTCCGAGTTGTTCCGTTCTGCGGGCAGTGCCAGGGGAGGTTCAAAAGCTCTTGATGCTTTCAAGCATCATTCGCAGGGATTTGTTTTTAAATGGGATTTAACCATCAAAAGATGGGAATATAGGTATAATAGGTGAGACATCATAAATGGTTGATGACTATGTGGGATTATGCTATCAAATGACTATTGCAGATGCTCAGATTTCATTATGAGAAATCCCATGGGAATTCCTTTCGGAAAACCAGTATTTTTAGGGACATCATTTCGGATTTTGAACATTGTTCAGATGGACAATGGATATATCCTCCACACTACCAGTTTGCAGAAAATGACCGTTTAAACATGTTTAAACACATCGATAATTTACCGCTGAAAAACGGTGTTCATGTCAAATTGCCAGAAGGTATATATAATTACAGGTGCATATCTATTTGAAACACGCTGATCGCGTTAAAATTCAATATTCATATGCATATTGACCAATGGGGTTATAGTATAATGCGGGTATACTGGAGATAGTGGGGATACAGTGTCGGTATAATGCAAGCAGCATAGATATGGACAATCCACGGGAAAATGTTACGAACATGATCCAGAAATGTTGGTGCTTCCATATTTTTCTGTTCATTACTGGAGGCAAGCAGGGCTAAGAAAAATATGACAGATATGAAATGATCATGACCATGGTTGATATGAAGATGATATAAACTCGCAGGGCGTTTGTGGGTGTATTTACATCAACCATAGATGACAGAGACATAAAGATTACTGTCTATGGATAGGGATGATAAACCGCTTATAAGTTTGCCCTAGACATTCCAAGAGGCTAAAGAGGCAGGGATTTGAACACCCCCAGCAGCCTGTGGATCCAGGGGCTGTTGTGATGAGCATTTGCGATTGAGGATTTTTCATGAACATGAATAATTGGTTGATAAAGGATGCCCATATTGGGTGGTGATTATGATATTGTTTTAGCCAGATTCAACCTGGTGGTATAACCTCAAGCATGCTCTGTTGTACAGGATGGGCCTCTTGAAATTTCACGTCAGAGATTGATTGGACTTGTCATTTGGGGTTTGCTGGAAGTTCCAACAAAAATTATCTACGAACATTGGGTAATTCTCTGAACTTCTTTTGCCATGTCAGATTGCCATGCACACTTTTTTCAGGACCTCCAAGCTTTGAAAAACGTTTCTTTCTGATTTAGCCAGAAATTCTTACATCCATCCACACGTGTGCGATGATGTTTTGCCCTCATTGACACAGTGGCAAAAGTACCGACAGATCTGTGGCAAAGTACCAAGGAGTTGGTCGTCTAACCGATGTTGGCTTTCACGGGTTTGTCCTTCTGATGTTGGGTTTTAGAGTTATGTGCTCCAGTGCTCCAGCAATATTGGGAAACATCCAGTTAACATCCAGTTGTCATGTCCATTTACAGATGATTTTTCCATCTTTTTCCACCCAGAAATGTTTCAGAACATTGCCATCGCCATAGTTGATTCTCCAGCTGTGGCGATGTTGATATCACCATACCTATTCTTGGTCTATACACTTTCCTCGTTGGTGGTTTGGAACATGAATTTTATGACTTTCCATTCAGTTGGGAATTTCATCATCCCAACTCACGAACTCATATTTTTCAGAGGGGTAGGTATACCACCAACCAGTTTCATGTGGCTGGTTTCTTTTATAAAATGGTGATGTACATGCATTAACTTGTGGATTACCTGCTGGTAATCTAACATGGCTATGGAGCATCACCATGAAAAAATGGCTAAGTTATCGAACTAAACGGGCCATGGCTTCCAGTCAGCAATCTGTTGATCAGAGGGGAATATTCCAATGGGTAAGCACATGATATTCCAATATATCCCCATCATACCATCATTTTTGATCGTGAAATCGTATGAAAAAAATCGTCATTTTGGGTTGTTCCCCATAGGATGGGGCCGTATAAGATGTTATAAGTTGGTTGAGAAAACCCCATCCAAATATAGTTATTTGATGTTATTTGCGTACCATACACTATGGTTAGTTATTTGATGTTATTTGTACCAACTTAGCTAACGAACTGGGGCCTCATCCTGTAGCATCACCAGCTGAATCTCTGCTAGACACGACTGAATCGTCCAGGTCTTCTGCGTCCTTTCTTCGTGAATGCCGTGCATCAGGCGTGACCTTCACCAATCTT
>CAMXCT020002404.1:0-69511 GCA_947184155.2 Cladocopium goreaui
GTGGAGCGGCCTGGACAGTACAAGTTGGCACAGAAGGAATTGTACAGCCATGCAACCTCTTGCTGACCACTGCATCCTTCAACTCCGACATGGAAAAAACATGCAAGCAAAATGCCAGCGCTTCAAGGTAACTCTTCAATCTGGACGGTGGTGCACCCTTAGCTCTTTCATGTTGGAAAAACTGGTAGATCTTCTGCTCACTGGCTGGGAATGACCCGATCCCAAAATATCCACACAGCTTCTCAACTGCCCTGGCCCGCTTCAGCAGTGTTGCCGGAGCTTTGCCACGAAACAAGTCACCAAGCACTGTGAGCTTCCCTACATCATCTGCTTCTGCTGACAACTGCATCCAGACTGTCGTTGCTGGATCAAAAGAAATGACCACTACCAACCATCTCTTGAGAGCAGATTGCAGTAATGACTCTCTCTCTTCCTGCCAAGTCTGTTCTGTGACATGCTTGACAACGTCTGCATAACTGTCACTTGCACGGTCAGGCAAAGACCTTTTGAGCGCCCGACTGCAGTCATCGATCTGCCCCATCCATGAGTTGAGGCACGTGGCAAAAGAAGGTTTGTGAAGCTCCACATTGAAAAAATCAGGTTTCATAAAAAGACCATCACCGAGAATTGCAGCCCATATGTTCTCTTCCCAAATTGGTTTTGGGGCAAGCGTTGGCAGTGAAAACAAAGCTGTATTGACACATGCATCTAAGTCCAACCTGTCAACGTCCTGAGGTCCCAGCTTCCCTTTGACTGACATGCATGAGTTGTCAACCATGGTTTCATCGGCATCAAGTGCAAAACCATTTCCAGCTAAGCCCGGTACTGCAGAGAGAGCTTCCGACTGCGTTTCTATCACGCCAGTGTCAAAAGGATTGCCAAACTCATCATGGTAAATGTTTCCACCAAAAAGGTCATCATCAGGTGCCTTGCCTACACCTTCATCAACTAGTTCTGAAAAAGAACCACTGTGATCAAAAATACCTTCAGTTGCAGCAAAATCTGAGGTCACACCCGTGTCTACCCCCTCTCTAGGGAGTGTGGCCTCGGTCATGTCGTGGACTGGTGTCCGACTCCTGCTGTGTAGCGACGGCAGGGACTTCTGAACCATATTGTACCAGCAACAGTTGCAATTGTGTCTGAATCTGAGTCAATTGAACTTGCAGCGACTGGATGTCTGTCTGAATCTGTGTAACTTGGCGTGAGAGTCGACGTTGGTGACTGACCAAGTTATGTAAAATTGCCTCGTGTGTGGTATCTGAACTGCTATCACCCATCCAGAGGCCCCGACAGCAACCACACGATGCAAGCGGTGGCTGTGAGAAATCCAGCACAGAAACTGCAAAAAGAAAATTGAAAATACTGCTGTTGCAAATGACCCAGAATGATGTGATGTGAGGTAGCAACGCAACCACGGTCAGCTGGAGTTCCACGACGTCGCATCCAAAAGAAAATTGGGATGCCACAACAAAAGGTTTCCCGCCCACCCTCCACTTAAACCGAGATGTCACACAAGATAAAAAATGAGTTGTCACACTGAAAGAACAGTTCTGGATCACGACATGCATCTGAAACTGCTGTCTGATAAGAACAGATATTGCCAGCACCCTCATGCTCACAGAAAGACACAGGGTAAAAAGGACAACTGAAAAGTGTGACATGTTTAAGTTGAGTGTTTGTGTGTTTGGTTTTCGCAAGCGTACGGGTCGCAGCAACGCGTAGAAGTTTAGAAGGCAAACACTCCAAGTTACCCCAAGAGCCTTTGAACCAAGTTCAAAGGCAGGTTAACCTAGGAGGAATAAAGGGACTATCCTAACCTCGTACCTCGGACGGAGGCGACCCTGCTTCTGCAACCATTGGACCAGCATAATCACCACCTTGGAGCGAAGCGCAGGGGCAGTGTCCGGATGAAGTTCCCACACCATTGGCAAGAAGCCACTTGGGAGCCCCTCTACCCCACCAGAAGCCGAAGTACCAATGACCCAGAGGCCCAAAACTTCACGACACATCTGCTCATACCGACAAGAAACCACAGCAAGATAAGTGAGGTTCGTCACTCTCGAGCTGGAAGGCAAGAGCAAGCCCCACATGTGGGGTTCCAATATACCTGCAGATTCCAGGCAATCGCTGGCTTGACAATGCGAGACCCATTCAGGATGATGCAGGACCAGCAAGGCAAAAATGCTAGATGCCACCAGTCCAGAAGAGGCGCGAAGCTGTGGAGCACCAAGAACCGACAGCGACAGATCATGAACGTGCGCCACCACAGCAGTAGGACCGGACAATTCACTTTCGAACAACCCAAACTCCTCTCGACAGTCAATGAGTGCTTGGTCAAACTGTTTGGCCTCTAATATGTCTGAGCCTTCCAACAGTTTCCGAACCACCACGTGGAGCTCCTGAACCATTACATAACGGGTAGGAGCACGCAGAGCATGGGGGCGTCTCATTAAGCTGCACCTAAGGCGTTTGGCTTCTTGGTTGTCAGGTACTCCACCTGGGGTTTGCTTGTGATCACCTCCATACATTGTGAAGTTATCTTTTAAAAGGGCAGCGACGACCCCGACTTCAGTTTGGGCACCATACTGCTGGGCCTCTTCCACATAGGCAATGTGTAGTTCGGCACAAAAATGCCGAAGGTCAGACCAAGCCATGACCATGTCAGATAACATCAGTCCTGCAGTGGCCACCAAAAAGCAGTTGGCACCATACGCCATATGTCTACCCGGGGGGTGCACATCAATGGCAGTGCGGTTCGCGATGTTGCGATACTCGTCATTACTGGGAGTTCGCGCACACATTCGCAGCACCTCCCTCGGTGGGTTCAAGGACAACATCAGGGAGGCCATGGAGCGGGCCGCAGTGTTTTCTTTACAAATGACAGCCACACGGATGTCCGGATCAATTGCAATCAGGGAGAGGAACAGCACAGCGACCGCTCGAGTCTTACCTGCTCCAAAGAGGCCTGCAACCGCCAAGTCCAATCTCCCTGTGGAGAGAGCCATACTGATGGCTGTGATCAAACCCAAAATGTGGCCATCTTCTTTGCAGACAAGAGGGCAGATCACGTCCCGAAACCACACATCATGGGGGAGGGTACCAACTGGGATCTCAGCTGGCAACAACAATCTATGCAATAGTCGAGCAAGGGCATTAGAAAGCTGTTCCTTCTTGGTGACTGACATAGGGGAAATAGGTGTGTTATCACACAGAATGCCAGTCGCCGAAGGCACCCGTCGAGGATTCATGTCAGCCAATCGCCGAATAGCTTCAGCAGACTCACTGCTCGCCAGATGATAAATCCCACGCACTTGTAATTCTGCCTTGCGTGTCGTCCCCAGGTCATCCGCTAATCCTACAATCGCTGCGTCAGCGTCCCGTTGACTAAGGTCATGAGTCAAGGTCGGAAAAAAGGACTTCACCAGAACATTGGGGAGGAAAGAGACATCGATAGAAGTGGGACTGGCCTTCCTCAATGTTGCCTTAAGCATGGACTCCTTCTTGGCGTCGTTGGGCTTACGCACCTGCTTGCCAAGCAACATGGCGACCCTGACCACATATTTGCCGACGTTGGTGCGTCCATCCATTCGGCATACCAAAGCAAGGGCAGCCCAATCTCCGGGCAGCGGCAGTCCCCTGCATGCTCGACCTTGTCAGCGAAGGTAGCAAAGTCAGTGTCCACTCGGCGAGGACCAAAGCCCAACAGATGATATTGTTGATATGCCAACAATGGACGAATCTTGAAGGTATGTAATCCAGCAGCACCAAGCCTCACCAATTCAATGCTAACCCCGAAACAATCACTCCGGGAGGTAAGAAACTGAGCATCCACACAAACCCTCCCGAGCTTCTCATCACTCCAGTCGTCCGATGCCACCACTTGGGGTAAGTAATAATTAAGGACGTAGACAAGCAATGGAAGCGACAGGGGTCGCAAAAATTTACGAAGCACAGGTGTCGCATCATCAATAGCAGCTTTGTCAAACACCACTGAAACCCCTTCCAAGAGACGGGCAAAGATGAGCTCCTCTGTGACAAGCGCACTGTCCACCGTGCAAGCTGTTCCAACCAAGTCGCCCCCAGGATCTTGGGTGCACACATCCAATGACTGCAGAAGATTAGCAAGGGCAGGATCAACCTTGACAGTACACCAGGTGAGGACTCTTAGCAAGGTGCTGTGAAAGAACTCTTCAGGAATACTTTCTGGGCAGATTTTTTCCATGTCTGTCAGGTGCTGGATTCCATCTGGAATCGGGGCCTCCAGAAGGTGACCATATGAGTGATTGGCACGTCCAAGCCAAGGCGAGTCTGCGTGTTTACCTTCCAGATAGGACACTCGAATTCCCTTCGTCTGCATAGCCTTGAGCACCTCAGCTGAGGGCCACCAATCACACAAGGAGTCCTCTGAGACGTGCACCAGGTGGTAGGAGCGAGTCAGCGTGTCTTCCCGATTGTGTGGCAACATGGAAGGATGACAAGCAATTGCTCCAACCCGCGTGAGGCCAGTCAATGGGAATTTGCCTTCATGGATCAATAGGTCCACCGCCAGTCCGTTATAGGACCCAGCACTGAAACCAAAGATGTCCAACTGGGCGCTGCGAGGCACAGGAAAGTACCCTTTCACTTGCAGCTCTGGGGGAATGGCATAGCATCGTCGAAGCATGACACGGACGCTGTCTGGGCGCAAGAACAGCAGGAGGAACTCAATCCCACGTTTGAAGGTGGGGTGGGGTGCATGGCGCTGAGCCGGGATAGGAGCTGCCTCTGACACCACATCACGCATCCTCTGTCGAAGAAGGATTGGGTTACCCAAGTATCCGTACTGCTCTTTTGGGAGTAAGTGCTGCCAGACCATGACCGCATCCTTGACTCCAAACATAAGAAAGCTCGCATATTCGTGCGAGGCTGGGGTGACCCCAAAGTGGGTCTTCTTCTGATCCCATTGATCCTGACCGACCATAGAGCCACCATACGTGAGTGTGTCCCGGGAGCACTCCAGTTGAAAGTCCGAGGAGCACTGAAAGGGTGCGTGTTGTCCTCCGAGCCCAGTACAATACAAACGCGAGGTGGCGAGGGACCGCAGCTCCTCAGCCCACCCAAGGTCCGCCAACAACTCTTTCTGAACAAGTCTGCGAAAGGATCTTAACGCAGCACCATCCCGGTCGTTGAGTGCAGAAGTCCACGCAGCCTGGTTGGAACCGAGCACACGGGCAGCCGTACGTGGTGCCAAGCTGGGGAGAGCTCCAACGTCAATGTTCGTGGAGTGCACTTCAAAGTCAACCGAAAAATCCTTCTGTTCCCATGCCAGGTTAGCTGAACGTCCAAAGGGATGATCTTCACGGATCCAGAGGGCGGAAAGGCAGTACCTAGTCCGTGTATTTTCTTTGATGATTCCATGCGGTCGACGAGAGAAGAGTCTCGCCCCCGGGGCAATGTCCCATCCACGTGAAGCTTGCCAAGCAGGTGGTAGTTGATCAGTGCCAAGAAACGAGACGAGCATCGGTACCATCCCTTCCGCAGCCAAGGTTCTGAGGGCAGAACTGACACGAGACTTGATGTTCCCATATGCATGGACAATGGCCGGCCTCATGAAACCCTTTGGTAGAAAGCGACTGTTAAAAACCCCATCTCCAGGAACAACTGCAGTGGTGATCTTGGACTGCAGGAGAGAAAGCGAAGGCAGAACAGCTTGCTCAAAGGGGGGTCTGGCCCAAGACAAAAAACTGGGCCTCCGTGTCTTAGCATCATCCGTTAAAAGCCTTGGGTGAGCACTCCTGGGCCATGGACCATTGGGGAGAGGCCATACCGTGGAACCAGCGAACTCACCAAGCAGAGCCCAGATCATGGGAAACTCGAAAGGATGTTGAACAGAAACTCCACCAAGAGGTGAGCCAGCAAGGCCTGTTCTCAGAGTCATCGACCGATCTGCCGAATCATCAGGTCTAGATGTGTCAAGTACCTGTTTCCTAACAGCATGAAACTTCTGCAGGAGGGGCTCAATGGAGACCCCGTCCCCCCACCCACGCGAGGAGGAACGTGTGACAATGACCAGACCAGCATTAATCTCTGCGCGGAACTCCGAGACCAAAATCACCGCTGGTGGGGGGTCTACGAGGTCGGATCTGACCTCGACATTGAATTCAGTCCGACAGTCCTCAGGCTTCACTCCCTGCAAGTTCTGGGATGCAACCAAGCAGGCAAGCTCCCCAACCTCAAACAGTGACAATGGTACGCAATCTGTGTCAATGAGGGCAAAGTTCACTTGTGGGAACAGGAAAGTCAGTGCCTCAAGGAAGAAAACCCCCGCCCAAACATAATGTGTTTGCTGCAGTCCAGTATCTTCCGTAACCTGAAAATATAAGGCCGTGGTCTTTTCTTGATAAGGACCCGTCCATCGACAGCGTTCCTTCATCCAGCTTGCGAAACTGCGGAACCACCGCATATCGGCATGCCCCGGTGGCCGGTTGTCAACATAGAAATACACAGTATCAGCCTCTTCAATGGGGCTCCGATACTGCAGCAGGAAAAGGAAAAGACTCTCCCGATCAGGAAGGGAGGGAACCACCAAGGGCCCTTCCTCATCAACTGGAAGGGCGTAGCCAGCAACCTCCTGCCCTGTGCGAGCCGAATGGTCATCAAACTTCCAGTAGCTCTCCTTCCAATCCAAACCATCCACAGCAGGTAGCCTGCGCGGGCGACACATGACCTCAAGGATGGTTTTGAGGTCATAGAAGAAGTCACCAGGCTCCAACCAGTGATCGTCGACCCCTGGCTGGGTCGGAGGAGCAGCCTCGGGCATCTGAACATCATCGTTCGCATCCAAGGTGAGGTCGATCATGTCAATGTCATCATTGCCCAAAGGCTGAAATCGATTTCCGGACATGAGAATCCCCAAAGATTAAGTCCCAGATCGGATCTGACCTGGTGCAAAACACAACCACGCAGGATAGTCACAAAACAGGCAAAATGCAGCCGGATCTGACCGCCCTTGCAACCCAGGAAAGAAACAAGGTAGAGACAGTCGGATCTGACCGCAAAACCACCCAAAAACAAATCGGCGATCGAGCACCACCACCGCCTCACCACAGTGAGGCCGGCGCCCTGAAGCTGTGATCCAGATGGCAGCGGGTCAGGAAATGTCAAAAGGCAAACAATGTGTAGTCACAAGATTAAAACAAACCAACCAACACAATCGCACTCCCTCGCACACTCAAACTAAAAAATCAAAAAAGGAAGTCATCAGTCGTACCCAGGACCACCTAACAACCATCCACCACAAAAAACCATCGAATCAACTCCCACAGCACCCAAGAAAATGAAGGCCATGTGAAGCCGAGTGCAAGCCCCTAGCCAGCCCTAGTTTGTATCGCCTTGCACCAGTCTGTATGCAAGTGAACCAGGTGAAACGGGGAAAAGGCAGACTTCTATACAAAGCGAAACTACAAACGAAATTTGCAAAATTTGCAAAGGCAACCAGCATCAGCGTAAGTATGCTGTCATGCAAGATACTGAAAGAGCCACTCACTCTAGAACGGCCATCATGGGTCAGGATGGGTGTCCCTCAGCAACTGATCAGTAGCACCATCGATCGCTTTGGCGCGAGCCACCTTCTCCTCCATGGTCTCATTTGCTGTGCGGATGTTGTGGAAGAGGTCATCTACCTGGCTCATGACGTGTCCAGCAGTGCAATGCGACGCCTGGGCCTGGCCCAGCAAAGTAAAAGCTTCCTCCATCTCCTTCTGGGCCTGTTTGAACAAGTCATGGGCAGCTCGGAACTGCTTAGCGGCACTCTCAAGCCTCTTCCCGGTCGACGCCTGGGCGAGGTTGGATTTGTGCTGTAATCGCGACACGGTTTCTTCGAAGCTTTTTCGCAGGGTTGCCGGGCTTCTCGCTGGAGTATTAATGATCGTTGCCACCGAACCTACGGGAGAGGCACTGGCTGTGGCCACTGTAACTGTAGGAGCCGACATCGGGGATGCAACCATCTGAATGTTGGCTGGTTGCCCATCGGAAACCCCCGGAGCAGGCACTGCAGGCAATGGTGCCTGTGCAACAGGGTCAGCCGGGCTGGTCGGGCTGGGACAAGGCAAGGTCTTAGCCTTAGGAACAATGGGCTGAGCAATCTCACCAGAGGTGACCGCGTTTCAGGGATCCATGCCCAACAAGTCCATTGTCCACGCAACCAGCGGAACTGGTCGCTCAGTGCCACCATCCTCTGGACCGAGAGACACATGAGTAAGAGCCGAGTCAGGGCTGACCTCCACCGGCTCATCCTTAACAGCCACCGGGGCCACACCACTTTTTCCATCACAATCAGGAACTGCCGAATGGGAGGTTGGCGGGTCGGATCTGACCGGCGGATCACTAGTGCTCAAGTGCTCTCCCTCCTGAGGCTGTGTCGGTGTCGTGGTCTCCATCGGATGCACATCAGGGGGCACAGGTGGTGCTAGACCAGCGCGCAACATTGAGTCAGCAGAGACTCTTGCCTTAGTCGCAGTGCCCGCAGAGACATCCTCTACCTTAGTTCTTTGTGCAGGCGGCATGGTGGTGGTCTCAGCAGCTCTCTTAGCAGCATCTTTGTCACCAGATCCCGTGGGCAACGCGGACACAAAACGTGCAGCAGCCCGGGACCTAGCCGCAAACATCTGTGAAAACGGATCCTGCGGCAATGCATTAGTACCCGTCAGGCTCTTGACGGACCCTCCCAAAGCACCAGCCTTGTTTACAGCAATTGTAGGTTCACTGATGATGCCTGTCGAATTGACATACCCTGGTTGGCCCGGGACCGGTGGTCGGTCAGGCTCCGGGGGTGGCCTGGACCCAGCCGTAAGGTGGGTTTGGAAGAGGACAATCCTGGCATACTTGTTCCCACCATCTTCAATGCGGCGGACCCCCACTTCATCTTCCTGGTACAGCTCAAAAGCAGCCACCAGGGTGGGGAGCCATCGATCCACGTACCAATTGGGACTGGAGTCTGACAAGCCTGATGAGGAGTCACAAATGACCACGCCCCACGTGGAGACCACAGCGTCAGCATGAAAGGGCCTCACTGTGCCCCCTGACATGGGAGTGAATCTCGATGTGCTGATGAGCAAGGGAGAGTTCAAGGTATCCCCAATGATCTGGCATGACCTGTGATACCCTGTATCGTTTTCCATCAGGCTCCGGCAGCACCAGCTTCATTCGATGGAGGGCGGTCACGGAAGTCCACCGTCGTCCCAAAACCGAAAAACGCTGGATCATGAGGGAGACGTCGAAGGGCCATGCACCGTGATCAAGTGGGGCTCCCTCCTCCTTTTGCTGGATCCACAGTCCACCATGAAATCGGACAAATTCCGTGGTGATGTCTTCCATCGGAGCAGGCAACTCATACCCGCGTGCAGCAAGGTCCGATACGGGAATCGGACTGGCTTGACTGTCTTTGGAGATGCACAGGTTGTTGGCAGCACAGGGGAGCCACTCACCAGAGGAAGAGTTACGAGGAGGCATACTCCAAGCAAAATGCCACCACACGTCAAGGAGCAGAACGGATCTGTTCTGTATCCACTAACAAAAGTTGACCTCACCCAGCAAACAGGGCAGTAATGAGCCGATACGACCACGTCGGTTGCAGAACGGATCTGTTCTGGATTGAACCTGAGAAAGTCACCCGCACGAAGTCCTCAGTTCACCAAGGGCCCAAGGGTCACCGCAAAGTGCAGAAAGATGCAAACGCAGCTCAAAACCGGCAACGAGGGCGATGTTACCAGACCAAGGCCATGAGCACCGCGCCCCTCACAAGCTTGAACCAATGGCAAGGGAGGAGACAGCCATCAAAGCAAAACAAGCAAACGAAAACATGCAACGAGAAACAACCAAGACCAACCACGGGAAAACCCAAACAGCAGCCAAGGCAAAAAGCACCAACCAGCCAGCAACCAAGAGAAAGCAACCACCACACACAAGACCACAAAGAGCATCACAGGGGGTACCGAGGGACCACACACAACATCCACGCAGAGGACCAGGCAGAAGAAACAACCCAAAAATAGGGTAAGCAAGCCCACCCAAGACAGTCAAGCAAAACCCAAAAAGGGGTCAAGAAGAGACTTAATCATCAAGTTTACGGAGATACTGAAGCAGAGTATCATCAGCCGCATCAAGGAGTGTGCGTTGAATCTCAACCCGGTGCCACTCAACAAGAGGCCATAGTGGCCGAGGGTCACTAGCAGTCCGCGCGCCAGCCACCATGGGGCCAGGAGGCAAAGACAACAAACTAGCAACCTGTTGCCTCTTCTGCGTGAGGCTAACAAAAGACAATGCATGCGATTCCAAAGGAAGATCCCAACTTTGAAAGATCCTTTGTTCAATAGCCTTTAACAGGACGATGTCAGGGGCCGGAGAGATCCAAAGGCCATCATGCAACCATATGCAGGAAGAGATCCGTGAGCCCTGTTGGAGCCCCTCAAGCAACCTAGTCATGATGGACACTTCAAACTGTTCCAAGGTGCGGAAAGCACTAAGGTGGCAAGCCTCATCCAACTGACGAATGCGGGGGCCAAACTCCAAAGCAATTCTTTTGCCAGCAGCGTGAAGCTGTTGAGCAAGGGCAAGGAAGTCAAAAGGCAGATCAAGCGTCACATGGTGCCGTGACCATGCAATCAACTGCTCTGTGCTTCCATTGAGGGCGACCAATGGCCATTTCTTTACCACAGTCTCGAGACTGCTTTGTGGACAGCCGAGAGCTGAGAACCGCCTCCTCAACATGGAGCGTAAGTCAACCACAGGGGGGAAAGAGCCTCCAATTCCTAACTTGGACTGAGCAAGACGCCTCGTGAGTTCATAGAAAGCACCAATCAGATCGATTTCAACATGGGAGTGGCCAAACAGCAACAACCTGAATTCACGTGGAAGGGACTGTGCAGAGTGACCATGGGCATACAATCTCCCACGATCATCAACCACCCTGGCGGTGTATGGAACCGTGAGACCATTGTGCGCAGCCCGCAAGGCAATCAAGTATTGGCTACACACATTTGCCTTCGTTGGGTTCTGTTGCATCCATGCAACAAGTTCCGCACAGTTAAGCTTCCAGTCAGAGTGTTCCCTCAGCAGCAGGACAGGCCGGACAAGCCGGGTGGGCGGCACACCAACCGTGAAACCAAAGAACAGGGCCCGTTCCAGCATTCCAGACCGGATCTGGTCTGAAATATCCAGTCTCCCATCATGGTACACACTGTCGGGGTTTGTTCGTGCAAATGCACTCGCTTCACCCGCCAGAAAATCAGCGACCTTGTTCGCTTCACGTGGCAGGTATGTTAGGTGTGCCTTGGGAAAGTGCCGAGCGCGAAGCTCCTGGATGTGTTCAATTGTCTGGACGAGCTCCGCCCGCCGAAACCGCCCATGGCCAGCAATGTGCCTCAGTAGGGGGAGGATGTCCCCTTGTATGATGCATCTGCCAGGGTCATACTCATCAGTGCCATCAATGATATCGACCAAGTCCACAACGCCTTGCTCCAAAGCAAGAGACTCCGCGACAATGTTGTCAGCACAGGACTGCAGTGCAGTTGCTTGATAATGGAGCAATTCAAGCTTATCAGGCCATATAGCAAAGATCGCCGACCCTGCACCGCCAACCCGTGAATCGGCATGCGCACTCCCATCAAACTGAAGAAGGAGCCCAGGCCGATGGTCAGGGGGTCTAGTGGGATTCATGGGGCACGGGGGTCTCAAATGTTCACCTGTGGCCAATGGGGCAATTGCCTTAATGAGGACATGTGGTAAGCCATCCCGACAGTTGCACCACTCGGTACTGATGTTCGGTGGTCCCACTGGATTCACTGGGACAGACATCAAAGCAGTGACCAGAGGGTCAGCAATAGACAGCGTGGCGATATGCTCGTGGCTCTGCACGTTACGCCGTGTTACCACCTGACGATCTGGCAGCGTAGCTGCCGCAGGATGCAACGGTTGAACCGTCGTAAGTTCAACTGCTTCACTATCAAGACGGCAAGTGGAAGCTGTGCTTGGGATGTCAGGAAGGTGAGCACCAACTAGAACACTGGGCCACTCCCGTTGGCGGTCCTTTAAATCCGGAGGCAGCTGTCTAAAAACAGCGCTGCCAAGCATGCTAATCCATCGCTTGAGGGAAAAAGCAGGTGCCCGTTGATCATGCCTCATAGCACCATGCTCCCGTAGCAAGATACGAAACTGGTGCAGGATCACCGGGCAGATTGCAACATGCCGTTTTGACAAGTGAGCAATATGCGAGATGCAGGCACAATGTTCAGAGTGAGGGCAGAGGTGACGGGCAACAACCAGCGGAACGATGCACCAACGAGACCAGTGCCCAATTGAATTGTCACCAGAACCGCAGGCAACACAAGGCTCCACCTCAAGTGCATTGACCGCAGGAGGCTCACATCCCTCTTCTTCACGAAAGCAGTGAGGCAAAGCCCGTCGAAGGGCAGGAGGCACTGTGACACACCAGGCCAGGGCGTTATCGGGGGTAATCTTGCACGTGGAGATGCATTCCTCACACAATGGTTTATACCCAAGGCCCCAGGGATAAGTGCGAGTATCGACTCCACATTTGCAACAACAGTCCGTGCCCTGAGTGCCATGGGTAACACGAAGCCACAACGTGTCATCATCATCCTCACTGAAAGCCCAACGAAGGGCAGCAAATCTAGCAATGCCGTTGACTTGCCTTTTTGGTACGTCACTCAAAAGGGACAACCAGCGAAAGTCAACTCCTCCTGTCGGGCCGTTACGCCCAACCCGAGCTGAAACATAATCACGGGCCCGGACGACCAGGGCAGCATATGCCACTTTCTTAAAGGCAGACAAAAACCGACGAGTAGCCACACCCTCCGACCTCGGATCTGCGTCAGAAGAGAAATTAACACTTGGGGGCTCAACACTGAAAACCAACTTTGCCAAACCGTTCTCACAACAGCTTGATGTCTGGACATGGGTTGACCCTGAGCATCATCCATCATACCTAGAATGCTGATGTCACCCCCCCTCCTGACATACAGCCCAAGAACACTCACAGTCAGGCAAACTGCAGGATCCGTGAGAGGTGCGATGCGCAGCCATCGGAAGATGGGTGAAAGATGTTGCTGCTGGATCCAATGCCGGCCAATCACCAGCCGGATTGCCTGCTGCTGCAACCATCGAATGTCATTGGGAGTGAAACCATGATAGGATGTATGGTAGATGACATAAGATGAGAATCCGATAGATCTAGCCATGACAGAATGGCCTGGATTTGCAAAGAGCTTCGATCGATGCGTAACCTTGGCCACTGCTTTGGGATTTTGGGTCCGGAGGCCCACCTGACACTGTACGGGTGCCCATTGGTCACCCTGAAGGTACCAATTGCCTAGCAAAGTGAGACCAAGGGCTGGTGCTTGTCCAAGCAGGATATGGGATCCGTAACCAGACTGGTCAAGGCAGTGAAGCTGATCACCGGTCAAAGCAGCAGACTAATCCTCGAGCATGCACCATGCAGGGTAGCATGCCCCTGCAACTCGTGAACCCACGCAAACTCAGGATGGTCGTCTAAGCGGCAAGGACGGAAGGGATGTGAATGGGTGACAGCAGCAACCTTCCAACATGTGTGGGGATCAACTTGAATCCCTGCGGACCGGAGACTATCCAACAAGCTTCCAACATCACCAAGCCAGGTCATCGTACCCCCAACGTCACCAGCCACTGTAGTGTCATCGACATAACCCTGGACATTAAGAACCCCTTGGATGCTATTCAGGGCACACAGGATAGGATCCATGGCAACGCAAAACAGCAAAACAGAAAAGGATTGCCCCATATCAACACCCACATGGATCCTTCGTGGGGGCAACAGACGACCTTGCACCTTGTGTCGCACAGCCCGCCCAAACAACACATAACATGCATATCGGCACACCCACGATGGAGCTCCACGTCGACGGAGAACTTGAAGGATCCAAAAAGGGTTAACACGTTCAAAAGCCTTGGACAGATCAAGTGAGAGCGCCACCGTGGCGGCTGGAGAGTCGAGAGTATCCTGCAATGCAATGACTGCTCCTTGTGGTTCCCGGAACACGTTCAACACTGTCTGGGCTGGATGAAGATACGGTGCTAGCATCTTGACACAGTGGGCAGCAACGGCACAATCAAGCAACCGCTCAAAGGTCGAAGGCATGCCCAGGGGCCGAAAGAAATTGGCCGTGGGTCCCAGTTTAGCCTTAGGAATCCAAACACCAACGGAAATGGGCGGAAGGATCTTTCCGTCCATGATCGAAGCAAAGTGGGACACCAGTGCCGTGACAGTGGCAGATGGCCAGACCCGCCACGCAGCATATGGGATACCATCAGGACCAGGTGCCGAATCTTTGGAATGCAAGATGGTCCAAAGATAATCATCTTCAGAAGGTGGACTAAAAGCAGGGAACCACGACTCTTGGGAAGAGTACCGCTCCAGACAGGAGGACCATGCAGGGTCATATTCTACAGGTTGCTCAAACCAAAAGGCACGAGTGCCAGCATGGCAGCATCCAACTCCGCAGAGGAGCGACAAGGCACTCCACGTGCATCCAAGATTGGTCCTGGGTAGAACATAGTGCGTGGGCATGTGTCACGCATCCGTTGCCAGAACAGCGCCTGGGTGCCCAGACCTCGTAAGCCACTGCCGAGAGCACAAGGAGTGGGTCTGTCAGCTTCAGCCAAGTTCATCATGTCAATGATCTCAAAGCTTTGACACAACATAGCCCTGGGCACATGAATGTGCGCCCCTCTCTGAGCAAACTGGGACGGGCCCGGTGGTACATAGCCACGCAGTGCCCGGAGGAGGTCGGTCCACTGATGCCGTGGGATCCAAACCAAGGGTGTGCCAACACGAAGTTTCTTGCGTAAGAGACGAAAGCATCCATGACCCTTATGGGTACCCGGGGACGGTTGCGACCTCCACCAAGCCCAAATCACGTCCTGAAGCCGAAAAAAAGTTGGGGCCGGTTCACCACTTAAGGCCCGGTGCAACTCTGCCACCCCAAGCTCAGGCACACGGTAATCGCCATTAACCAGGTCCCTCCTAAACGCAGACGTAGGAAATACCTCATGAAGAGGATCAGCGGGATTCGAGCTGACCTTCGGCTTGCTCTTGAAGTCAATGAGCAATGTAGCATGACCCTGTACATGAAAGTGCTTCTGAGTGCGGATTGAGACCTGAAAATGTTCGTGGCAAATTCCGTTGGAAGGAACCAGGACGCGGTCAAGACAACTAGCTCTGTCATCAAAGAAGAAGGTGGGCAGAAGAGGGTCAACATCAACTGTGCCGCTAGCCGGCAACAACTGGTTCCAAAGGTCAGTGTGAGTGGCATCCGCACGATTGAAATCACCAACGATCACGAAATCCGAGGCGGATCCCAAAGTAGGGAGGATGTCAACAAGCAAGGACAGGTCCCTACTTTTATGGTTTTCATGCAAATACACGTTAATAAGCCAGACCTGTGATGTGCGAGTTGCAATGCGGAGGGCAAGCGCTCTGGAAGGAATTAGGACCCTCGTGTCAAGAACCTGAAACCCACATGGCACTATGGTAGCGACACCCCCACTCCAACCTCCTCCCTCTGTGCAGCAGTCGAGTGACAGGATACTCCAGCAAACTGATGCCCGACCGCGTTTTCAACCCCTGGCTTCCACCGGGTTTCTTGCAAACATACAGGTCCCCGGCGTAGAGCAGCTCGGACAACTCTGGCCTTGGGGTCAAGTGTGAACCGTTGAGGCGACCAGCTATTCAAGTTCCAAGATAAGACTGACCGGATCTGGACAGCCTGATCTTGTTTGATCGATTTACGAAAGGCAAGCAAAGGCGGGAACCACACATCAAGGAGGTCCCATAAGAGCTGAAGAAAGGCAGACTCAGTGAATCCACTGGTTAAGCTCAGAGAGTCAAATTTCCATTGGGAAGCCCAAAATGGCAGGGGAATGGCTTTCCACGAAGTGTGTGCTTCAAGCAAGTAAGGAAGGAACCCAAGATTATTGAACCGCAACAGGGATCGAGGACATGTCAACCCCTGTGAGTCCCGGTATGCACTGGCAAAAACGCGGCTAAAAGATCGGCACATTGAACGGATCGTGATGGCTGGCAACTCACCTAACATCATCATGCGTCCAAACCGCCCCTCTCCGGGGGGCGAGTAAAGCCACCCACGATCCTTCCACCAGACAAAAGTGCATGGTTGTGCCTCAGCCGCGCGTAGGTGATCCAACAAGGTGCCAGCAAGAGAGGGAGGGCGGGTTCCATGCACCGTCTCACTCATGTTAGGGGCCGCGCACCCGGACAAGATCAATTGAGGAGCAGACAGGATCTTGTCTGCTGAAAGAATATGCTTCGACATGGCGGACCAAGTGTCGAAATCGGTGAGGAAGAACAATCCGCACCGAATACCCTCATTGTCAGGCCTCAGGGGCATTAGCCGCCGGAAAGCCGCAACGCTCAGACCAACAGCAGTGGAAAAAGCGACTCCTACGACATCCAAAAAGCTTGGTGGCACCAAGGATCGATGGTGGGGGCAGGTTGGGTGGAGGTCAACCGCAACCGCAGTACACATAGCACAGAGCTGAAACTGCAAAGGCCGTCGAGAGGGCAAAAATCCCCACCCAGGAGCTCCCCCTCCAGGTTGGAGCAGTATTCCTGCCACCTGGGAATCAGGCAAAGGGGCCGCCAAGGACTGTGGTACAGCAGAACTAAACCATATAGCCGGCATCTCAGGCAGCTTGATGTCCAAAGGATCGTACGCAGAGTACGCAACCGTACAGCCTGCGACCTGACCGCTGTGCACCGTGAACATCACAAAGGTGAGCCACCGAGGACAGGGTCCCCAATGTAGAGCATCCAACCCGAGTTGCCAGTGTCGATCCACACCAACACACCAGGAGCCTGAGGTTGCAGTGGTTCTTGTTGCAGAATGAGGAACAAGTTGCGAGCCACTTCTTCCCAGGCAGTCGGTGAGGGAGTCAACAATGGAAGAAGGGTATCCCGTGCGCGTGTCGACGGACCGTCCTTGTCATGAAAAAACAGCCCGAGCAGGTCATGAACTGTTTTCGAGGACGCATCAATCCAGTGGGAGTTGTATGCAACCACTTCCAAGTTGGTGCGCAACAGGTAGTCTCTACATGGGATCGGAAGAGTGGTGCTGATCACACTATCACCAGTCGGTACGAAGACCCCAGTGGCCCGCGTAGCAATCTTGGCACCGGTCGTTGGAGTCACTGGAGGCATTGGGCAATTCTCCAATTGCTGCAGCTGACTGATGGCCACATCAGGCATAGGGTTGTTGCCCGCAGTGGTGGGGACGTGGTGCCGACTCTTGGCCTTTTGCATCACCCCATCAGGGAGACAATGATATTGTTTTCGCACTTCCACCGGAGAAGGAATAACGAGGTGTGAGGAATCCGTGTCTGAACAACATGCCACTTCAAAAGCCCAATCTTGAAAGTCAGTAGCATCCCCGATCGCCGCCGCAATGAGGTCTGGGTGGAAGCTGTTTCCGCAGTAGTCCCGCACAACTGCCTCTGCAGATGTATGGAGAGAGTATGCCGCCTGCAAACGTAACAAAGTGATCAGCAAGGCCAGCCACCTGAAGTACCTCATCGCCAGAGAGAACCCTAAACGGGAGCCGATTGAACTTGTTGTGGAAGATGGGAAGCAGCCGGAGGACATATCCATCCTTCGTGGTGTTAGCCACTTGGTTCCGGTTAATGAGCATGTCCAAAAAGGCACGCCAAGCTCGTGCCCACATAGGAGGCAGAAACTTCTCCCACTGAAGCCGAGGAACTTTCCCGACCAAGTCCATCTGACAGGCTAGGAGGAAGCCCTCTCGACCGCCCCAGAACTGATAGTCATACAACAAGGAAGTGGGTTGGTATTGAATCCAGGACAGTTGAAGGAACCCATTCGGGTGCACTGCACGTGTTCGAAGGAGAGGGTCCAGTGGGATTGTCTTCCCACTGAGAGTCATCAACAACCCAAAACTACCTGAAGCAATCTTCTGGCGAATGACAGGAGTGGTCTTACTCTTGAAGTTACGGAAAAAGTATCGATCCCTCCAAGCCGGTGTATAGTCAGCAAGGTCCCACCTGCCTTGAGCGGATGTGTCCGTCACACTAAGCCGCAAAGCATTGCCTCAAGGTGTTCCTTCAGCATGGACCCCGCATTCTCAACAAGAAAACGCACTCTCACGGGCCCCAGGCGGATCTGCAGGAGCCAAATTGCCAAATGAACGTAGTAGAACAGAGAACTGGTAGGGCCAGTCAACCCCAGAAGGCCTTTCAATTCGCCTGCCAGGGTGAGGTCTTGACAAGGTGATCCAGCCACAACAAGCCATAAGGCATCCGGGGCCAGCGCAACAGCCTCAGACAACTTGCGAGCACCCTGGCGAAACAGAGTGCGAACATCACGGAGGTAGAGGGCCTGCGTACCTGTGGAAAGCTGCACCCAACGCTCATCTTCGGCAAGGCCAAACTGGTCACACACAAGTTGGCGGAGGACAGCGTCCTGTTCTGCAGCAACAAAAACTCTAGGGGTGCCCCCATATTGACGAATAGAACAGACCCTACCCCATCAAAAAGGCTAATGACGCCTAGGTTGAGCACATCAGGTGACTGCGATCTACGTGCATCGTCAGCTGAAAGCACCACACTATCCGACGCTCGTTTGGATGGAGGTCCATGACCGGATCTGGTCACAGCAGCATCTACATTGTCAACAGCCGCGGTGGGGGAGACATTGGGTGGTGGTCCATGACCGGATCTGGTCACAGCTGCATCTGCATTGTCCACTGCAGGGGCGGGGGAGGCAAGGACTTCAACTGGTGGGGTCGGTTCCATGGAAATGTCAATCACTTGCGGCGGAGCAAACCCCTCACCAGCCTGGCCGGATCTGGCCAAAGGGTAGGATGCAATCTTTCACTACCAACCCCAGACCCGGCAAAGCCCAAAGGGAGCACCTGTGAAGGTTCCATACCTTGCGGGGGAACCACAGCCTCATTCGCCTGGCCGGATCTGGCCGCGAGGTGGGGGGCAACATCATCACAAGGGCTACCTGCCACAGCACTCTCAGAGGAAGGTACCTGAGGGGGACAGTGACCCTGATCAAGAACCCGTGCCTCCGAGTTGGTATGTGAGCCAGAGTCGAAATCTCGATGGCCCTCAACATGTTCAACCGCTGCTTGGACCCCGTGAGGGAGAGGTCTCAGGGAACTCCTTCCCTCATCATTTTCATGTGGGGGGGACCCACAGAACATCGGATCGATGAGCCACCACCAGCACTGAGCACCACGGGGACATCAGCCACGGTATTGGGTACAGCAGCAAAGGACTCATCACGAGGGGGGCCACGAGAGGAAGGCACCTCCGCCTGCCCACCAGGCACCGTCTCTTGACTGGGTGTGGCTGCATTTGCCGTTGCCTTCGCACGTCGCTTCCGTCGGGAAGCCACTTGTTGCTGTCTGGAGACTGAGGGAATGGCAACTCCAAGGGACTGAGGCCGTGCACGTGGTGGGGGTGCATGAGGAGGCTGAAACATAGGATAAGGTAGGATGTCAGCATAACTCACGGTATTAACATCATCACCAGACTGGAGCCAGATACCGACCAAGGTGCAAGAGGTCCTCTTGGGTAGCTCCCATGTTTTCCAAGGAACCGTGGGGCAGAATGGGGAAAAAACCATGAGATCATCACCCACTGACCGACTAAGGACAAAGTGAGAGGCCTCAGTAGCTGTTACCGCCAAGTCAACGCCTCGCCCAAGTAAGGCCACAACCTTATAGGGCCAAGACTCAGAAGCAGGGTCACCTGGGAAGGACACAACCTGATGCAACAGTGTGGTGAAAGACTCAAGGGGAAGGGAGCTGGGGACATGTCGGCCAAACAGGACGGGTATACACCTTCCAACTCGCAGGACTTGCAAGGTGATTTGGGGACCAGTGTGACAAACTTCCGCATGGGCCTGTGTGTTATCATGATATCCATGCTCAAAGAGTGGCCAAGCCTCCTGTAGCAATCCCGCGAGAACTTGAACAGGCGACTCATTGCCTGTCAATTGGAGCGCGGACATAACTTCATCCGGTACAAAGTATGCAATCACCGGAACTTGCATGGCAGTGTCACAAACCCCACAATAAACCTGAAGGGATCCAAAAAAGGACTCAACATCACTCGGGGAGATGCAAGACCCAATCTTGTGCAAGGCTTCCAAGAGAATGGCTGGCCGACTTAATGGCAGCATGCGAACATCTTGATACGTGGCAAGGGCGAGCATGAAACAATCCCGGTCAAACACCTGTGACCCCAATTGGACCTGAGAGTGCGTGAAGTTCCAACTTGAAAGCTTAATGCATGAAACCACGACATCCCTCAAGTGGCCATTAAACTGTGAGGGGGTACAGGGTGCTAAGCTGATCAAGAAAAAAGCAATCAAAGGACAATCAAAGAAAGAGTCTGGCTTGGTGGAGTAGGCAGCCGCAAAAGGTGCCAGCTCAGAGGGGCACTGTCCAAATGTTGTGATCTGCCAGGTTTGGGCAAGTTGGCGAAACTGTCGCTCTAACAAGGGCCCCTTTGGATGCGCAAACAACACAGTCCTGGGGTCATTGTCGTCGATCTCAACATCAGAATCACTGTCCAGAAACGGCAACTGAGTAACACTCTCAGGTTCAACCAATCGAGGCGGAGGCCCATCAGCTGCATTGGCACGCAACAATCGAACAATTGGGGGCTCTTGCAGAGGACTTACTTGGGGATTCGGCGAGGTTTCACCAGGTGCGGAACGAAGTGAGTGCGATTGGCCTGCAATCAACGCGGCAGGACGACAGCTGGTGTCAACACGAGGTGCTGTGATAGCTCTAG
This sequence comes from Cladocopium goreaui, assembly GCA_947184155.2. Lineage (NCBI taxonomy): Eukaryota > Dinophyceae > Suessiales > Symbiodiniaceae > Cladocopium > Cladocopium goreaui. The sequence goes on from CAMXCT020002404.1 coordinate 20,872, forward strand.
GGGGGGTAGGGATCTCTACCCCAGCATTGCCAAGATTGTCACCGCACCCTCCACCCGGTGCTGGCCGACTGGTAGGGGGCGCCAAAGCCCCTGGGTCATCACCTGGGCGAGGTCTAGCGACAGTCGAGCTGGAGGCCATCAGGGGAGGAGCACCACCACCAGAGTCACCACCCATGTCCACGTCATCAACATTGGCTTCAGCAGGTGTGGGGGGGAGGGGATCCATACTAACATCCTGTGGCATGGGTTTCTCTGCAGGAAACGGAGTAGGGCGCCTATCAGGAGGTGCGTCTGCATCACTGCCATCGGAAAAGGTTGTTGGTACATGCAGTTTACCAACTTGTGGGAGGTTGGAACTATGTGCATGGTTGGAGGCACTGGTGGGCTTAGACCGAGGGCGGTGATCCCATCAGGATTTGGCAAAATAGCAACCTCAGTAGGGAAACACGAAGCACTGATTTCAAGCAATTGCCCTGGCGAGACCCCGGGGGGAACCCACAGCTGCACCATGCATTCAGTAAACACAATAAGTTCCAAGGAGGAGGCAGTGATGACACCGATCTTACCCTTTTGGGTGGTACACTGTTTGAGTAAATGTCTGCCACTCTTCAAAACATAGAGAAACCACCTCCATTCTTGCGTAACATTGGTCCTACTGGCAACAGTGTGCTGAGTAGGGTCTGGAGGTATGACCATCTGGGAGCGGCGTTCCTGCAATTCAAGTGGCACTTCACGTGCATGGTCATGTCTGTTGAGGACATCTTCCAACACCGAACTCAACCGACTATATGACGTAGGGCAAGGAAAAAAGAACCATGGAGCAACCTCAAGACCAAACATGAGTTCTGTGTTTCCGCCTAAGACAATGTCTCGGACGTGTGCGAACCTCATATGGGAGGCGGGGCTCTGCTCGCGAAAGGCAATGGTGTTCCTGCGACAGTCAAGATGTTGGGACTGGTTGAACATGAGGTTTTGCCAGTGCTGCCTTTTGTTCTCTGCTTCCACAGCAGGACCTTTCATGATAGGTCGCATCGGAACACGTCCACGGTGTCGGATCTGACCCGCAAACCGGTCCATCCCAAACTCAGTGGGCACTTGAAAGTCTACTCCGATTGGCACAGCATCAACTAGATCACGCGGGAGGTCAAAAAGCAAGCACTTCTTTTCAACTCCACCGACAATGATAAAATCAACCTGAAAATTAGCAGCATTGCACAAGCTTACAAGGTGCGAGCAAACAGAATGTTGTGACAGAGTGGACGCCTCTTGGGCATCAATCAACTGCTGCAGAACATACGTGCCTATAGTCGAAAAGCCAAAATCAATCTGAACCGGCACCCATGGGATGCATCCAAGCGCCGAAACATTGGCGCGAATGACCAGGCGATCACCTCTAGCCAAGGCCCTCTCGCCGAAGGGGAGACTAACATTCATGTGAAGAAGCTGCAAGCGAAGTTGGTTGACAAAACTGCCACTCCCTTCAAGAACCAATCGGGTGGCGGACAGAAAATAATGTCGGATGCGCAAATCCCTCAACGTGTTCACGACTTGTTCAATTTGACCCGGCTCAAAACCCAAGGTCAAAAGTGCTAAATTGATAGCTCATGTCATATGTCGTACGCTCCCATGGTACCATCTGTCTGACTTGAACTTCACCAAGCATACACTGCATGGCCTGTTCAACAATTTCATTGACACAGCGACGGTAGTCATGGGTGGAGGCAGCATGAAAATAATGGACTCGAATAGACATCGATTCAATGCTACCAGTTCGATGGAAACAGCCATGTTTTTGATCAGTAGAGACTGACCGCACACATCCAAACTGTTTCAATCTTTCAATAAGCTGGGTTTCCACAACAAAGTCTCTTGGCAAGATGAAGTCATCGAGGAAAAATTTGGGAAACCATTTGATGAGAACGTTCTCACCAGCTGCAGGCTCATGAGCATACAACTCAACCAAAACCGGAACGTCTCTTTCTTTGACCGTACTTCCCGGCCGAAAAAGCTGGGCGATAGATGTAAGAAAGATCTTATCTTCACCAAGGAAGTCACATACTCGGATCATGGCTTCCTCAGCCGTATAATGTTTGTTGATTGACAAGATAAGGTAAGTACGCTGTGAGGAATCCTGCCTGCTTCTCAACAACTTGGTGACCGTATACTTGGCAGGAAATAACAAGCACAGGGCATGAATACTTTCATTCATCTCGTCAGCATCATCATAAGTCACTAATCGAGTATGATCAGAAGACGTGAGCTCACTCGGATGATGCGCCACAACAACGAGATCAGTGAGAACCGTCTCGACAAGATCTACCGCCAGCTGTTCATCACCCATGTTGCGCAGTAAAGCAACAAAGCTGACAGAATCCTTCAACCTCAAGCAGGATCCCCTTCGGACCAATTGCAGGAGAAAAGAAGATAAAATAAGAGTTCGGATCTGAACTCAAGCTGCGAATAAGAACAACGACAAGATAAGAGTTCGGATCTGAACTCAAGCTGCGAAAAAACTCCCTGAAAGAAATCCGCAGTAATATAAGATCGGATCTGATCTTACACAAACCAAAAAAGAGGTCACGAAAAGCCGATCGAACTTGGGCAAAAACACAAGAAACGAGGTTCGGATCTGAACCCCTTATCAAAAACAGTACGAACCAACAAAAACCGTGACCAAGACAAGACAAGACGTTGACCTTCTCTCACAGTGGAGAGACCCTACAGCGCTCTACCGGTTCCCACTATCACAGACCCATAACTTTCGCTTTCGCAACAGAGGCAGAAGAGTCCCAACTCTTCACCACCGTCACTACTCACTACTAATTGACACTGTGACTTTGAGCCGATACAGCTTGAGCCAATGGCTACGGAAGTGTATTCGTGTCAGAATCATCTTTTTCAACACCTATTGTCTTAGCCTGTTTTATTACGTACAGTCCATTCACTGTTTCTCCAAAAAAGATTTGCAACCGTTATACCTGGCAATGGCTGACTTTGTTTTGCAACGACGGTGGTTCCCGGCACGTTTCCGTCCAGGCCTCATGCGATGGCTCAAAATTGGACCCTTGTTAGATCCTCACTTGATGCATGCAGTGGCTCTTTTGGGTTTTTTTCATCGTAGTGGTGGACGCATTGCTCATCTTCCACCCAATATCCAAGAAGCCTCACGATTAGAACAACAAGTTGAAAAAATGTGGGTGTCTCTCCAACCGATGCTTACCTCCACTCAATGTCAGCAGTTATATGGTTTGGAAAGATATATAAGGCAACCGGCTACCTTGGCACATAAATTCAACCAGATGCTTAAGTCTATGGTGATACCATCACTAGTGGCGGAGGCACAGGACTTCATTCCCTTGCATGTACTACTACGCCCTCTTTCGCCTTTCTGGATTGGATGAGCACGCAAACGGTGCACCTGGTGGGTGCGGTCCCCAGATACTCAGTCTTGCGATGGGCCTTAGGGGAAGATTGTGACTTATGGTTCACATTGCGTATAACTCCAGACATGCCAGTTTCACGTACCAATCCATGCTTCATTTGTGGACAACCGGCTAGAATTACCCGTGTGGGCCTGCCAAAGGTGCGCTGTGTACTGACTGTTGTCCAAAACGGCACCCTGGTATTTGATCAATATGTCTAGCTCTGATCGTCGGTGCTCTCAGCATGTTCCTGAGGCCCCAGCACATCTTGACAAAACACTTGAAGCAATCATGGCAGTTGAACATCCAATTCCTGAACAGCTTCTGGCCGTGCCCGTTGTGCAACGCAGGGTCTAATATTGGACACTATTCTCCGGTGCCACATTTAGTGTCCAATGCCCTGATACGACCCAAGCAATGGCTGCAGCTGGCATGGGATAGTCCGCAGTCGCACATGATTGGCATTGTTCAATCGCATCTGCTTTTCCATGTACGAAGGCTGGTAAGAGAACGTGGTTCACTATCCCCGGGTCATGTGGAGATCCACTCTCATGTCCACTGCCTGCCGTGAGTTAGCTCGCCGGGTGTGGGAGTCTCTTCCGGGCTCCATTGCATTGCTGATAAACTATGGACTCCACCAGGCTTTCAGCGCTCTGCCTGCACCTCACGTGCTCATCTGATGCTTGCCAGAATTCCGACAGTCCATATTGAATCCGCCATCTTGCCTAAATCTGGCTTGTACACATCACAATCAGTTCCAATGCTGGATGAACACAACGAAGAGCGACATAACATTCAAACAATGAACGCAGTAACCTTGGCAGGCGCCACAGCGTATGCCAGTTTTATTTTCACTAACAAACCACAAGACGATGGGGAAGAATCATAAACCCAGACCCACAAGACGGTGGGGAAGGATCATATACATAATCCCGTATTGAAATACAAATATATACCGTCAGGTATAAGACACATAACAGTGTATTCACATATTCATAAAAAGATACGCAAACGCAACGCCGTGGAAATGAAATCGAATGTCGTGAAAATGCATTCACAGTTCCAAGAAACAAATGCAAGCACTGACATGTCTGAAGTTGGAATACTGAAAATGAATGCAGCTCGACACTAAACCCTGGATGCCCCTATTTCGTCGCGGTCAAGATTGCTTGCACAGTCGGGGCCAAGTCTGAAGGTCACCAGTTTTGACCCTGGTAGCAAAACGTGTTTCTTGCGTCACCACAGGTTTCAGACCTCAAGCTGCTATTGGGCTTATGTTTTCCGGTGTTTGTTTTCCGGAGCACCCGCTTGAATACCCTGAAAACTCCCAGCGTTTGGGTGGGTGAACACAGTGAACATTGGGTGGGTAACGCTGCCCTTATATAAGGGTGGAATTCCCACCCACCCTCCCTTGAAACGAAAAATGTCGGTGAGGATAAATTCACATGTGATACATGTACATCACCAACAGACATCGTTTTCAAGAACAGGGTAAAAAGTCTTGAAGTGGTTTGTTGTTTCAGGTTTTTTTTTGTCTTGTTAATTTGTTCCCTTTAGGAACAAATTTTTGTTGTCGTGAAAATAAGGCATTCATCTTTGATGCTCAAAGAGTTGTTGCTTATTTTCACTAACAAACCACAAGACGATGGGGAAGAATCATAAACCCAGACCCACAAGACGGTGGGGAAGGATCATATACATAATCCCGTATTGAAATACAAATATATACCGTCAGGTATAAGACACATAACAGTGTATTCACATATTCATATAAAAAGATACGCAAACGCAACGCCGTGGAAATGAAATCGAATGTCGTGAAAATGCATTCACAGTTCCAAGAAACAAATGCAAGCACTGACATGTCTGAAGTTGGAATACTGAAAATGAATGCAGCTCGACACTAAACCCTGGATGCCCCTATTTCGTCGCGGTCAAGATTGCTTGCACAGTCGGGGCCAAGTCTGAAGGTCACCAGTTTTGACCCTGGTAGCAAAACGTGTTTCTTGCGTCACCACAGGTTTCAGACCTCAAGCTGCTATTGGGCTTATGTTTTCCGGTGTTTGTTTTCCGGAGCACCCGCTTGAATACCCCATTGACTTAAGTGTGCAGGAAGGACAACTTGCACAGGTGTGGCTGACGTTAACCACGGTACCTGGAAGTTCAATCTCGAGGCATCATCTGCTGGGTTACTGTATGATGGCACACGGCCAAACCACGGCAACAAGTGCAAAAGCTTCTCAAATTTCACAAACTCATTTACAATTCCTGCCGCCACGGGTGTTGCCCCGTCCGCTCTGACCAGTGCACTATGAGCAGCATTGTTATCCAAATAGAACACTACGTGGCTTTTGTATAAGCGTTGTGCCCATATTTTGATAGCCACCAACACCGGCAGCAACTCCAATTCGTAAATCGGATGATCTGAAAAACTCAAAAACTGTTCCAAGAGAGATGGTGGCAACGCCAGCCCAAAATATTCAAGTGATCGTCCTGTTTCATCAACCAGCAAACCTCCAATGGTCCCAGGCGTCTTTGCATTTGGCTCGTATGCCCCATCCGTAAAAATGTAAAACGTGTTGCAATGCGTAGTGGAAATGTTGACCGGCTTAGCACTGGTCAGTTCCTCAACCAAAAAGGACATCGCCTTAACAAGATCAGGCGTCTTGTTGATAGTCTTGTATTTCAACCTGGCATGCTTCGAAATCACTCGCACTGCTGCATTGAGCTCTCTTCCAAAAACATATGAACTAAACCAGACCAACCTGCCGTGCAGTTTTTCCAAAGCTTTCACCTCCACCTTGTCAGCGGCCAAAAGGTCACTTAAGGTTTGCAAAAGTTCCTCCACTCTTTTTTCCGTATGACCCAACTGAAAAGAGCCCTTGCTTGACTCTGACAAATCCACCATGAGGCCCAAAGTCTTGAACACCTCAGAAAAGTCCGGAGCTTTGGGACCAGTGGCTGCAAATTTCACTCCTAGCAGCTTCAGCAGAGCTTCCACGCAAAAGGTTACCTCCGCAGCTGAGGATTCAGTGCACAAGGCCGTGTAATCGTCAAAAAAGTTAGTCCACACCAGTCTAAGGCCAACCGTGCCGATGAACTTTATTGAGGCCGCTATACGCAAGAAAGAAGATACTGAAGCTGTAGCCCCGAAGGGCAGCGATTGTACTGCAAAGAAACGGACGTCACCATCTGGATGTTTTTGAGCTATCCTGAGGTTTTGTTGGTGCTCAAGATCCACACCAAACTGCTTGTATGCACTCTTCAAATCAAACGTCCGTCCGACCAACTTGCAGCCTTCAAGTTTCGCCCCACGCAGGATTGTCACCAGGATGTTCGCCGTCAACTCGTCCACAGACTCTACTCTCAATCTTTCGGCCATACCGACAGTCTGATTAACACCTGCCGCTGTGAAATCATCAATTAACCTGAGCTTACCGCCCTGTTGCAAAGGAAAACGCTTGGCAATATGAACAGATCGAAGGTCAGTCACTTCGCAGGGCTGCAACCACCCCTGCTCAATCTCTTTCTGTGTCTCCTCCCATGCCGGCTGGTCCAAATCATTGTTTTCCGCATTCCTCAACGAATCAACCACCGCGTGATTGAGACCCAGTGCCATCCCTTTCAGTTGTTGCACAGTAATGCTAGGCGGTCTGACATCGGGTTCAAAGACACCTGACTCTTCAGTCCAACCCGTCATGGGAAATCCTCTCAACACCTCATCAATGACCTTGACATCAGGATACTGCATTTCAGCCAACATCTCCTTCCAAAGCAAAAGACGTTTTCCCCGCAACACCAGTTGCAGATGCTCAGGCAAACTTTCATGTAAATGATCTTCATCGCACTGTAGCTCTCTTGCCCTCTGCATCCACTTCTTGAGGAAACTGGTTCTCAAGAGGGTCAATTTCTTTGCATCGCCCAGTAAATGATCAACCGCACACGAAGATTCATCAGTTAATCTGGCCAGCAAGGACCGTGGGTGCCCTACTTCCACTGCCGCGCAAATAAATTGTTGAGGTTCCCTTGGCACTCCCACTCTAATCAGTTCAAAAATTTCACCATCCAAAATATCTGAAACCATCTTTGCATTCTGCAGGGTCATGAACACGTCCCGCTTGAACCCCCATTTCACCTGACGTGACAGCACCCTTGAGCCCTTTGGACAAAAGGCCTCAAGGGAGAGGGTTTGAGCTTCAGCCAAACGCACCGCCAGATGCGCACAATATCCAAACTCGGATATTATAGGCTTTAACTTCTGTTGCCGAGGTTGCCCTGTAAAGAGCTGTCTCTTTCCTGCAGACTGGTCATGTTGTAACTGTTGAACTAAATCCGCATCTGGGCCCAGGTTCCTGCAAGTTGCTTCATGCAGTAAAATGCTAGCCATGCGCATACAAAGAAGTTGTGGATATGCTGCCTCCTCCTTGGTTGGATATATCCATTTACCTTCCAAAAACCTTGGCCGCCAGGACTGGTGCTCATGCTGTTTGTCGCACTCCAGTGCTAACGACTTGAATAAATCCGTCTCAGGGGCCCGTGGGTTGAAAGACCAAAATTTTGTGGCCTTGTCCCGCTCACCTCCATGCATACAACTGTGGAACCAAGTGAAATGCCCTCCAGGGATTTTTTGATAAAGCCTCTGCATCATGGATGTATCCCAGTACAAAGAATTTTTTGGGTTTTCGATGGAGACAGAAACGCCCAAGCCGATCAGAATGAGGATCAAATCAACAGCTGCCTCATACGATTTGTTTGCTGCAGCCACCCGGATGGCCTCAACTTCAGTCAAATTATCCAGTCCGTCCGGCTTGTCATTCGAACGCAAAGGCCTGGGCTGCCTGTCCTGTGGCAACCCAGGCACGGGTCTTTCTCTTGCCCGTGACGCTGTACCACAGCTTGGCGCAAAATGCGCATGGACCAACCTGTGCCGCTCTGAACGCACCAGCTTCTCCAGTGTTGAAAATTGATTTGCATCACAAAGGTCATATTTTGCCACCACTGCGTTTTCAGCTCTATTGACATCCTTGTCTACCAACAGTGCTTGTAATCCAAGGCCGCGACAAGCCTTGCTGAGCCGGCATGTGCCAGCAAAAATTTCTAGAATCAGGCCGGTCCCTTTATTGCACAGAGCTTCACCGGTCAAATCATGAGGTGTAATCTGTGGCTGATGCTTGGGCTCAGACTGAATCTTGTCATCACTTGCAAAATTGGAAAATTTTTGTCTGCAGCCTTTGAACCCTCTGTACAAGGTCCTTGCACCACTGCAGCACCTGCTGGTTGTACCCGATGTAGTCAACCCGGGCAGTCCGAAGCACCGTGCCCAGACTTCTGACATTTCATACAAATGTGCATTCCAAAACGACAGCGGCCGTTCTTCACTGTGTTGTTGCAACCCTTTTTAAGGTTACGGTGCCAACAAATCGGTTTACCATCTGATGTCTTTGATGACAATCCCTTCAACTCCTGTGGCATCTGAGGAACTGGCTTGCTGGGATTGGGCCTGGGCCTCTTTGGCCCCGGCTTGTCGGCATTGTCATCTCCAGCCCTTTTGGGCGTTTTCGGCACAGCTGGCTGATGTTTCGGATAGGCAATCAGGTGAATGTTAATGCGGGGGTCATGCATCAAACGCCTGAATGTGCTATCCAATGGAGGATCTTTCCCTGGAACATGCTTCAAAGAATCTGAGTGCTCAGCTGCAAGAAGCGAAAACATCTCACGGTCCGCCTTGAGGATCTGGGTCACACTGACAGCTGTAAAGTTCGAAGGGGCATCTGAAACTAAAACTGTCATCAATTTGTCTAGCCAAAGCTGACACAATTCCCAAGAAATCAAATTCAAAAGTTCGAATGCCAGATTTCTCCTGAGCAACGCAAAGTAGAGTTTCAATTCCGTACTCGTGTCGATATCGTTCATTGAATTTGCCACTGTAGTTTTAAGGGCCCCCTGTTCCCAAGTCAAAATTTGCTTGGTCTTCTGCTTAGCCTCGTTTTGTATCTCATGCTCCCTTGAGTGACACCTCGAGGGATGAATGTAGACAATGGCACCTGACTCAATGACGTTATAAACCTGGTCAATCAGCTGATGCGATGGTTGCTGATCAGGCCTGTGGGACAGGCCTGTGATGCGCCTCTTTTGCGCCTCCAAACGGTTCTGCTTCTCCACAAATGGAAGTTTTCGCACTGGCTCCGACGGGTCTGTCGAAGAAACCTGAGTTTTCATGTCTGCCATCAAAAAAGTGCATGCCTCAAAATGAAGCCTTCTGATATTTGCTGTACTGCCAACTGATGCATCGCCCCCATGGATCTTTGCCGCAAGCTCGGCAAGCTCTGCATCATTCACTTGATTTTGTGGCGAACCTAGTGAAAAAGCCAGTGTCGAAAAGGAAAAAATGTCCTGTCCTCTGCACTTTGCATACAAGCCAGCTTCGAGCTCATCGCAGCGTTTTTGAAACGCAATTTCTGATTCCACCAATGCCATGTTTTTCACAGCGCAGGTTTGGTTGAAAATTGCAATCCAAACAATCCTACCAAGTTCCAACACAGCACAACAAAACATCCAAAGTACATGGGACATCAATTGAAAACCTTGGCAACAAGTGATCTGAGATCTGGACATCACGCAATGAAATCTGACAGCAAGTCATAAAAATTCTGATATATGCTGGGTCGTGTTTCCAGACTTTGATGTGTACATGCGCATGTTAATTCACTGGAGCCAACGCATCATGTTTGCGTTTCAATTTTTTTGATCAAAATGAGTTACGCACCACGTCCTCAATCGTGTCTGCATGATTGACACCGACATGACAGCATGCGTAATGTTGATCACTGGATAATCGGACTTTTACCCTGCACTCTGGCTGGTAACGCTTGTCAAAACGACTTGTCACTAGCCGAGCCAGCCCCCTTGTTGTCTGGCTTAACATTGACAAGTCTGGACCCAACTGAATGTCCAGCTGCACGCCAGCACTTTCCACAGCACGGCGTGTCCCAGCGCAAGCGCCCTGACGGCGGAATCTCATGTTTGGCACCAGCCGACCTGCCACATTGGAAGACCCTGCAATGGTCCACATCCATCAAGTGCAGCATTCGACTTTTTGAGTGTTGGAACAATTTGAATCCAGGAGGCGCCTTTGGCACCGTAACAGCACGGCTACACTTAGCCTCATTGGCCGCCTCCTCGTCGGAGCTGGATCCAGTATCAAGCTCCTCCTCAGGATCAGGTTCCTGAAAAGTGACCGGTTCTGGCAGTTCCACTTTGACCACCTCATCGTCACTAATTACCACTGCAGCCTCTTCCCCATTGCATGGCATTGCAAACTCGGCCTCTTGAAAATATCCCGACCTGGTGGCATCAGGAACAAAGCGGCCTATGCGAATGTCATTTAACATCCGACACATCACCCGCAACGGCTCGGCCAAGGCGTCCCTGGAGTACCTGATGACCGACTGCAGGTGGGATACATGAGCTCCCAGTATTTCTCGGATCGCCAAATCTGCTCCAAACTTCGAAAGGAAAGACAACATCGTAGCTTTTGCACTGTGAGATGATACACGCCTCTCACCAAAAGCCAGTCCACGCCTGTCCAAAAGAAGCCTAATCCATCCAGAAACCTCCTTTGTGGAGATTGGCCTCTTGGTTGGCACCCCACTCAAATCAGGTGCCGGCATGACCGGATAGCCCTCTTCCAGCGGGGCTCCCAGGGTCTCTCTGAGGCTCAACCAAGCCGCAGCCCAATTGTCTGAAGTCACACCCACTGCGGGTGCCACTGCTGCCAACAAGCCTCCCCTCCAGGAATTTGCCGACTTGGTTTTGTAGTCAGAGATGGTCAACTCCACAAACTCAGGCATACTGATGTCCGGGTCAGCCAGAATTGTGTTTGCATGCTGAAAATCTGACCACCTTGAACGAGTGTATACGCAGCACAAGAAAGCCCCTGCCATGTTTCGATCCCACAGGGTATCGTCCTCATCCAGCAAGATGCTATGCAGTGCCTTCAACTCATCAACTGTCAATGGCGACGCCTGCTTCTGTGGCCCTGCCGTGGGCAATCTCGCAGCACCCAAGCACCTTTTTGAAAGCAACCCAGAAACCCCTTCCAGACCTAAAACGTGCTCCAGAAAGCGCACAGCTTCCACCACTGATGCAAGTCTGGATTGTGGGGCACCAGCATCTCTTTGTTCATTCAAAAAGGCATAAAAATCAGATTCAACACCCGGCGCGCCAATTCCACGTGCTCTCAAAAAGGACATGTATCGTGTAATTGAATTGACCCTTTTCAGTAGCGTAAGAGGCGATTTGGAGCCTAACACGTCTCGCATGGTGTTCATCTGTTCCCCCAAGGTCTTCAATGCCGCCAACTGAGACACTAACTGGTAGCTAGTGGGAAACATGATGACCACGTCAAAGAAACGTTTCAAAGCTGTGTCAAGCTTTGCCTCATGGATTTCCTGCCAAGTTGAAAAATCTGAGGCCATCACCACCTGCTGCCAGGACTGCGGTTTGCTAGCCACCCTACGTGATTTGACAGCTGGCTGTGCGACTGGCTCATGGTCAGGCAAAGGCACCACTCCAGGTCTAACCAGTGCAGGGCTTGACACATGTGATGATCTGTCTGTATTGCCAAAAATTTCACACCAGATGCCTGTCTCCCAGGGAAACTTTAAGCTAGCCGCAGGTTCCAACGTGTGCCACGCTCTGTCAAGATGGCCATGGAAAGTTTCCACATCAAAAATGTAAATTGAATCAACTGCCAAACCAGAAAAATCCATTGAAGCATCACCAGCAGCAAACTGACCATCTGACTCACAGCTGAAAGGTTCAACCCTTGGTTCATCACACAAACCGTCCAAATGACAGTCACCAAAAAGGCCTGACCCCGTAGAGCTTCCCTGATGGAAAAGGTCGGGACTCATGTCGTCCATGGAATCCAATCTCAGCCCTGCCGCGAGGAAACACTAGGCGTGTCCACCTTTGTCCAAGTGCCTGTAATCAAGCGGATGGCAGGTGCAGTGCAACCAAACGCATGCAAATCTGGATTGGGTCCGTCCACTGAATAAAGAAATGAGAAAATGTTATGTTGTATCAAAACTGCAAAACCGTCACCAGCTAGGACGTATGAACAGTCCTCAGAAAATGACTGCAGAGGTCGATGTGGCAAGACCGGTCTGAATGGAAGCTGCCTCTGTTGCATATGTGGTACCCTCACAGCGTCCAAATCCAAGCAATGAAAACCACGACACCAGTTGCAAAACCTGAAATCGCAGAAAGAATACAAAGCCGAAATGGAAAATGAGGCTGCACAACGGGTTGAAATACCACTGGCGATTGCAACAGCACTCGCCCCCGATCAACAGCCTTGCCCATAGCAAACGCTGCCCTTATATAAGGGTGGAATTCCCACCCACCCTCCCTTGAAACGAAAAATGTCGGTGAGGATAAATTCACATGTGATACATGTACATCACCAACAGACATCGTTTTCAAGAACAGGGTAAAAAGTCTTGAAGTGGTTTGTTGTTTCAGGGTTTTTTTTTGTCTTGTTAATTTGTTCCCTTTAGGAACAAGTTTTTGTTGTCGTGAAAAGAAGGCATTCATCTTTGATGCTCAAAGAGTTGTTGCTTATTCTCCAACCAGGCTGTGGCTTCCTGAGTGGCTTAGATTCCGATGAGCTCCCTCAAAGAATTGAGGCTCACACACGTGCTGTTGTTGCCCTTACACGGGCACTCACTACCTGCACTATTGTGGGCAAACCTGACATGGCTGGTCCCATGGGCCCTGCAATTGTGCTGGGAGTCCTCATGCATGGAGCATCATATATTCAAAGCAATCAGCATTGGATTGCGGGAAGTGGAGGATGGGTCAGCAATAAAGTGGACTCTCCACAAGACTATGCCAAGGTCACCACGAACCAAACCCTAGGGCAACGTACCCCAGTCCTTGCCTTTGCAACCTGTCGAAACTTTGAAGGCAGGAATCATATCCAGCGTTTCCACCTTATCCTAGTGCAAGGTGCTCAATACAGGTCAATCTGGGAAAACTGTACACATTCCCTGCCTGCAGATAAATCCTGCAACCTTATGTGGGCATACGCAGAGGATGGAAAAAGACGCCCTACCTATCTGTATGTTGGCAATGAAAGTGGTAGTCTCTTTGCACATGTAAAATCAGGCGAGACCTTCTCAGGGCCGAGTGAGGACCGAGATGTCTGGCCGCTGAACAGACTTCATTTTTTTGATGGCTTCAGTCATAGCCCGGCCTTTGGCTCAGTTGAGCACATTTGCACGGGCCACACTATCCTCCCCCTGAAACAGATACAGCCTCAGGCCCAGAGAACCAACTTCAGACTGGTGCCGGACAGCAAAAGGCTGAAACGCTCTGACCCACAATCTGCCACACCTGTCATTGATCCTGCCTGGACAGCAAGGACCCCACCTGACCCTCCACAAGCGCGCAAGTGGCGCCCAAGAGCCTCAGTCACTCGTCTGGCCCCAGACTCAGCTGAAACTGTCCCTGAGCAACCACGTCATCAATCTCAGTCGAAGTCCGAGGCGGCTCACTCTTTCCTGGAACTAGAGCCACGTGACCACCCTACTAGGGCGGCACCAGGTGCATCGATGCCAGAGAGACGGGCTGGTAGCAGTTCGGCAATGGAAGAGGACGGAGGCACCGAGACAGACGACTCCACCTCGCAACCCATGCAACCAACTCAACCACGTGTTTGGCGCAAACGAGCAGCCCCGGTGGCCCCAGAGCCAGCTGCCACTGCAACCGAAATTGAAAATGTAATTGACCTAACTTCCTCTGACCAGGAAAAGGATAGTAGTGCTGCTCCTGAGAGTGACACTGCCTCTAGCCCTGACATGGTTGAACCGCAGGACGAGGGGTCCGCCACAATATACTACTTACCAGGATGAAGAGCCTCAGCATGCTACCACTGGCACGCAAGAAGAAGCAGAAGTGTCTGCAATGAAGGCTCTTGCTCAGATTCGTGATACCATGAGAAACTCGACCCAACCCAGTGGGAGCAGAAACAAATTGCAGTAGCTGACTATGATCTCCCTCTACACCAGTGGAGCGCCTTGTCTGCCACATTTCCCCTGGCCCGCCTATTGATCACGACAAAAGGTCTCACGCAGCAATGGTTAAGTAGTGTTAAAGAACTGCTCCTGGATATGGCTCTTGCGGGATATCGGAATGAGCAACTGTGTGACCGTATCGCCCGACAAGCATGGATCTGTTTGGATGGGATCGCTACCGAGCGTGCGACCCAAGTCTGTACCATCTTTGCTACAATCCCGGATGACTACCCTCTCTTAACAGGAACCTACCCATGGAGGTTCTTGCAAAACCAAACATTTTGGCATCACCAGTATGTGCGAGCCTCTTTGCGCACACATGACATCGGTGCCGTTAAGCATGGGGCTAATGCTAAATCCACAGTTGTATCTCCTTTGCTAGCAGGCACCAAGCAGAATACAAAGGGGATTTCCATGCCACTTCAAGAAATCATCATTTATTTTCCTGCCCCCCTTATCCCCCATGTGGTCCAAGCCTGCCAGGACATCTGTGCTGCAAGCACCATTCCATAATTATACATATTTATACATATTTATTGGAAGTTTCGGTTCCCAAAGGAGTCCAGGACATCAACACCCTTGCCTTGACCATCGAAGAAATCCGTCCTTGTGATGTACGGATGCATGTGCCTTTCAGATTCATTTCATGGATGGAGTTTAGTGTAGACAATGATGTGGCTCAGATACTCCCTCACTTGAATGACACAGATGATGTCCTTGCTTCCATGACTTATAATTTGTTAAACTTGGGCGCAGTCCAAAAATCACTGGCAGATTTTGTCCTTCCACTCCTACACCGTCTGCACATCAGGTTAGGACCACGAGAGAACCAATGGCTTACCCAATTAGCCATTCAAAAACTGCACACTCTGCCATTTCGAACCCTATTGGTGCTATTGACCGTGTTCATTCCACAAATTCAGTCCGCTGATAATGCAAAAGAGCTAAAAGTCACCCAACGAGCAGTCTTTTGCTGTCCGCCAGATAACCCCACCCAAACCATTTGCATTACGGCCAGACCAAGGTCTATAGGCCCGGGTGAAATGCGGGAATTTGTCTTCCAGCTCGAGCCATGGCGGTACCTCTCTCTTTTCATCACTGATCAATCCATCCCGAATGACTCGTCCTGGAAAGCAATCATTGCTACCCAGGCGGCATACCCGCATCGATTCCAAATTGGGCTTAACGCAGGGGACGTGGTCTACATGCAATATGCGGTTCAAAAGGTACAATATGGAGCTCTTTTCCTTGTCACGTCGCACTCACCCAAGGGAGGAAAAGATACTGACATTTTTAGGTATGCCCGCACGCAATATTTTGTTGCCACTTGGATCCCACAACCAGAATCGTATACCAGCAATATCCATAAAAGCGCTGTCACTGACCTGCCACCCAAGATGCAGAATCTCAGTGATGACCAAGACATTCAACTGCAAACGTTGCGATTGATCGGTAAGACTGCCCCAGCGGCACAGTTGTTTGCCATTGCGCACATGCTCCCTGCCTTACAACCCATTGCCCTAGGCACCCAGCCGCGAGAAACGCAGTCCTGCCCGCCTTTACTGCATGAAAGTGAACTTCTGCGAAGCCTTACCCAGCTCACCAGAATGCTTGCCACTGGCCATTTTATCACATACTTGCCGAATGCCCCAGCCATAGCAAAGCTCATCTACCAAGAAGCCACTACTGATCATGGCCACTTTGTCAGCCTCGCACTTGCCTTGTGCCTAGCCATTCGTACACGGCGTTGCTTCCTCACGGTAGGTGGAATCTTCGGAGCTGGCAAAACCACCTCTATGGCTCTTCTCACTGTCTGGATTATTCTCTCCACGGTTAACACCAAAATCCTCCTTTTCCACCGAGAGAACCCAGCAGGAGCGGCAATGGCAGGTATGATTGAGCGACTCCCCCTGACACCCGCGCAGCGAGCTCTCTTCATGAGACCAGTTGCAGAAAATAAGATGCCCCATCAAACCGAGGCGGAAAAAGCCAATAGTATCACGGGAGAGACCAGACACATCGCATGGCAAGCTGCTGAGCGAGCCAGAGTTGTGATCGCTACAGCCAGTACGATCATGGGCAACTCTCTTGGCTATAAAACACCCCTAATAGCTTTCGCCAAATCCTGCAACCTCGCAGCCCTAGATGAGGGTCAGCAAGTAGGTACACCTGAAACAGCGTATGTCCAGTCGATCGTTCCACACGGAGCTCTGCATATCATCATGGGAGACAAGAATCAGGTAATTGGTGGTATGAAAGAAGGGCAAAAATATGTCCGGGATCGCCTTTTACAAGTTCCTCTTGGACTCAGAGCCAACCATCAATGGCGAATGCCCACGCAGTTGGCTGATACTCTGACATCTCTTATCACCAGTGCCCATGGGATTCAAGCCCAGAATTTGCAAAGCCACACACGTGATGTAACCCAGAATGTCACGGGCCTCACGCGCAACCTCCACGCTGACCCCAGCACTACTCCAACTGTAAGGTCCCGAATCCATATGTGGATGGTCTCCCAAGTGCCTGAACTTGCTAAACTTGACCTACAGCACCCTGTTGAGCTTCTGGTTGCACTCACTTCCATTGCCACCCTCAGCGAAGGCGCACTTCACTTTGCACGAGCCACTTCCAACCTGGAAAGAGCAGGCTTGACTGGCCGCCACCACTGGGCCCTTATGTTGCCCACCAGTTCCAGAGTTCCTCTATCTGTCTACGAAGTGAATATCGGCACCATGTACCCAATGCTGTGCAGGATGACTGAAGATGGAGGATGTACAATTGGCACAGGAACAAAAAGAGTGGACTACTCAGAACCGACTGGCTTTCGATTCGTTCATTGGCAACATGACTCCGGTATCCCCCGATCGAAAAGAGATACCACCCCGCCGGAGGAAAAGGTCTCTGCAGATGCTGCGTATAATGTTTGGAACACCCTCGGTCGGCAAGTACAGTGGTGCCGGCTCGAAAGCACAGGACCTCAACCATTGGGGGCATTAGCAATTACCACGCTGGACCACTTGCGACAGAACATAGCAGGAGTTCCAATGCTGGATGAACACAACGAAGAGCGACACAACATTCAAACAATGAACGCAGTAACCTTGGCAGGCGCCACAGCGTATGCCAGTTTTATTCTCCAACCAGGCTGTGGCTTCCTGAGTGGCTTAGATTCCGATGAGCTCCCTCAAAGAATTGAGGCTCACACACGTGCTGTTGTTGCCCTTACACGGGCACTCACTACCTGCACTATTGTAGGCAAACCTGACATGGCTGGTCCCATGGGCCCTGCAATTGTGCTGGGAGTCCTCATGCATGGAGCATCATATATTCAAAGCAATCAGCATTGGATTGCGGGAAGTGGAGGATGGGTCAGCAATAAAGTGGACTCTCCACAAGACTATGCCAAGGTCACCACGAACCAAACCCTAGGGCAACGTACCCCAGTCCTTGCCTTTGCAACCTGTCGAAACTTTGAAGGCAAGAATCATATCCAGCGTTTCCACCTTATTCTAGTGCAAGGTGCTCAATACAGGTCAATCTGGGAAAACTGTGCACATTCCCTGCCTGCAGATAAATCCTGCAACCTTATGTGGGCATACGCAGAGGATGGAAAAAGACGCCCTACCTATCTGTATGTTGGCAATGAAAGTGGTAGTCTCTTTGCGCATGTAAAATCAGGAGAGACCTTCTCAGGGCCGACTTTTGATGGCTTAGTCATAGCCCGGCCTTTGGCTCCGTTGAGCACATTTGCACGGGCCACACTATCCCCCTGAAACAGATACAGCCTCAGGCCCAGAGAACCAACTTCAGACTGGTGCCAGACAGCAAAAGGCTGAAACGCTCTGACCCACAATCTGCCACACCTGTCATTGATCCTGCCTGGACAGCAAGGACCCCACCTGACCCTCCACAACCGCGCACGTGGCGTCCAAGAGCCTCAGTCACTCGTCTAGCCCCAGACTTAGCTGAAACGGTCCCTGAGCAACCACGTCATCAATCTCAGTCGAAGTCCGAGGCGGCTCACTCTTTTCTGGAACTAGAGCCACGTGACCACCCTACTAGGGCGGCACCAGATGCATGGATGCCAGAGAGACCGGCTGGCAGTAGTTCAGCAATGGAAGAGGACGGAGGCAGCGAGACGACTCCACCTCGCAACCATGCAACCAACTCAACCACGTGTTTGGCGCAAACGAGCAGCCCCGGTGGCCCCAGAGCCAGCTGCCACTGCAACCGAAATTGAAAATATCATTGACCTAACTTCCTCTGACCAGGAAAAGGATAGTAGTGCTGCTCCTGAGAGTGACACTGCCTCTAGCCCTGAAATGGTTGAACCGCAGGACGAGGGGTCCGCCACAATACTACTTACCAGGATGAAGAGCCTCAGCATGCTACCACTGGCACGCAAGAAGAAGCAGAAGTGTCTGCAATGAAGGCTCTTGCTCAGATTCGTGATACCATGCAGAAACTCGACCCAACCCAGTGGGAGCAGAAACAAATTGCAGTAGCTGACTATGATCTCCCTCTACACCAGTGGAGCGCCTTGTCTGCCACATTTCCCTGGCCCGCCTATTGATCACGACAAAAGGTCTTACGCAGCAATGGTTAAGTAGTGTTAAAGAACTGCTCCTGGATATGGCTCTTGCGGGATATCGGAATGAGCAACTGTGTGACCGTATCGCCCGACAAGCATGGATCTGTTTGGATGGGATCGCTACCGAGCGTGCGACCCAAGTCTGTACCATCTTTGCTACAATCCCGGATGACTACCCTCTCTTAACAGGAACCTACCCATGGAGGTTCTTGCAAAACCAAACATTTTGGCATCACCAGTATGTGCGAGCCTCTTTGCGCACACATGACATCGGTGCCGTTAAGCATGGGGCTAATGCTAAATCCACAGTTGTATCTCCTTTGCTAGCAGGCACCAAGCAGAATACAAAGAGGATTTCCATGCCACTTCAAGAAATCATAATTTATTTTCCTGCCCCCCTTATTGCCAGAAAATCTGCGACCTTGTTGGCCTCGCGTGGCAAGTAGACCATCTTCGCGTGAGGCACGTTATAACAGCGAATGCTTTCAATGGTCGGGGAAAGGTCAGTCCTTCTGAACCGACCATGCCCCGCCACATGGCGCAAGAGTGGCAGAATGTCACCTTGTACAATCAAATTTTGACGGTCATAATCTGGGGTACCATCCAGGATTTCTGCGAGGTCCGTCAGTCCGCATTCAAGAGCGACGGCTTCAGCCTCGATGTTATCCGAGCAAGGGGACAAACCTATGGCTCCATGGTGGATGAGCTCAAGGGCAGCAGGGCGCACAGCGTAGATGGCATATCCAGCACCGCCAACTTGCAGGTGCGCATGGGCACTGCCATCAAACTGAAGAAGGGTCTCTGACATCCCTAGGTATCCTGGATCGTTCTTGGTGGCTGGAGGAGGAGGCAGTGATTTCTCGTCCTCCCCAAGTCTGGGAGTCTTGGTTCTGCTGGCCTCGGGTTCGAGGTTTGGTGCGAGCCTCTTGTTCGCTCTGGCAAGGACATAATTCAGTCAGGGAGCTCAAACTGCTTAGGGACACCCATGGTGTAGTGGTATCACACCGTCTCTCGACGGTGTTGACAGCACTAGGTGGCGAGTTCGACTCCTGCCTGGTCCACAGTGGGAAACCCTCAATATCTCACCGACTCGGCGGGATCGCCAAACGAGCGGTTGGAGAAAAAAAATCAGGGAGCTCAAACTGCTTCGCAAGCCAGCGATAAATGTTATCCCATTTATGCGGATCCAGTTTTCTGGTGGACAGGTATGGTGTTGGTGGGAGTCACCTGCTTTATCATCAAAATACTGCTGGAGAAACACTTCCGTAGAGTTTGCCACAACAGTTTTGATGCTAATAATCTCTGGTAGGTTCTTCCGGATCGTCGTGGCATCATGAATTTGAAAGGTATTGTAGAAGTTGTGCTCCTCCACTGAGGTGAGAGCCGCCTGAGCCACGATGAAGCACGATCGCTGCATTTGTGCCGGTGGAGCGATACCCCAAAACGCAGGCACTTCAGTGCTGTCAGGATTAGGCAACCGCGTTTCAATTTTGATGCCAGAATGAACCCAACATGGCTTGAAAAGGCTCGCTATATCTGTGTGCATGATGCCTGATGCGAACAGCGCACAGGTATTTGGCATGTGAGATCTGGTATACTTTATAGGTGTAGTGCGCCCGCTAAAAACTCAGACAATACTCGTTTTCTTTGGAGCACATCATTCTAGGCGGGAGTTTGCAGCACAGATGTTCTGGCTGCTTTATGGGTTCGATGTCAGTGTCCCTGCAACGAGCCTCGTACGACCCGTCACAGCACCGTACCACATGCATGCGCTACTTGGTCCATTTACGGCACCATCGGCATGGTCTGATGATCCCGTACAGTGCCCGCATCCTTGACGATCGAGGCAGAATGTATGCGCATGGTGATTCGGCACAACGGGTTCCGCGTGGCTTCCGGCTGTTGCTCTATGGCGACACACATGTTGAGCTCGACATGACAGGTGCCTTTTATGAATTGACGCGCCGTTTGGCCCAGTCACGTCTTGGTCGGGGTGGTATGCTGCCACCCATTGCTGCCCTGCGCGCAAGATTGCGACAGGTCTTTACCCAGCTCGTGACCCGCAACCAGGAAGATCTCGAAACGGTGGTCAAGAAGTGGCCCCTCTTCGCCCTGAACGGGTCCCATCAACAACTTGCCACATGGGTATATCATAAGATTGGAGTGGAGCTTCCTTATGACCTTGTCGAATTAGCGAACCACATCCGACAGCTTGGTTCACAACTGGCACGCCATCTTGGCGCATTGGTTAGGGATCTTGACGGACAGGTCCACACTACACCTTTCCGCGTGCTCGAGCAATTTGATGATGGCGTATGGGTCACCCCAGCTCCGGACCTCAAGTTGGTCCACCAAATCGAACTCAAAGTGTACCGCAAGTGGCAAATTGATGATCTTACTCCTGCTCTCACTCGCACTTCGCCTTCTCCTGCTCCTTTGCTTCCCTATGAGTGGCACAAAGTTGAGGTCACTAGGCGACTTATTGATGCACCTGATGCTGCCTTGTACCGTTACCTTCGTAAATCTGATCATAAATAATGCTGTCCGTTTGAATTTTATTTGCTGGTGTGTCGTGGCTTGGGGCTTCTTTCGTTATTTCTTGTTTGGTTGAGTTTGTGGGTGGGTCCTTTCTCTACTTCTCTCCGGATTTCACGTTATTTGCTCTGCAGCCGTTTGATATCCAGTCAGGGTAGACGGCTGCGCACGCGCATTAAGTGGAGTCCCCACTCGCCCCAGCGCATTCGCCCGTGCTGTTCTCTGCACGCACCTGGTATTAAGTGGAGTACCCCACTCTTTCCTACTGTGCTCGGCGAGACCTCTGGCCCATCGTGGACCTAGCTGCGTGATTGCCTTCAAGAGGAGTACCCCTCTGTGTCCAGCCCATGGAGTTAGTGGATGAAGACTTCCCCTGGAATGAATGGATGCCACAACTCGCACCACACATTTCTTTCTGCAAAGGAAGTATCGCAGAGGAGATTTCTCCTGATGAATTGCAAAAGTGGGGATGCAAGTCGCCCGCTCAGCTCGAGGACATCACTGTGTTATATGTCCGATACAAGGGTCGCCTGCATATTCAACAAGAAGATGCTGACGGCCCATACCTCTCGAGCCATGGTGGGGTCTACCCATTCGACATCCCACTGTGGTACAACGTTTCAGTGCTGGAGCGTGAATGGGTCTGCCTCTCTGTGCTCTACAACCTTAAGCCCTTCCTGTCCATGCCCGGCGGAAGCTGCCATCACATGAATCGTAATATGAAGGATCCTTGGAGCTACTTGGACACTACGGACTCACCACCCAGATGGCACTAAGCATGCTCTGCCATTTAGACAAGATGCACTGCTATCCACATCAGGGATCATCATTTTCGATGGACATGCACCCTCGGGCTCGGACTCCAATTCCCTTCGGCACATGGTGAAGTAGCTCCCACACTTTGCCACTTGCCTACGAGCTGCATCCAGGCCAGGTGGTTGGGGTGAGAAACACGGAAGAAGGCAAAAGATGCAATGAAAATCCGCGTATTCAATTACACTTGCACAGTGGATCGAGGGGACGACAGGTCCCTGCTGTTCCTGTACTTGAGCCACGAACCCCGACATGTATCCCGGGGCAAGACGGCTATGGCAATCGAGATGCCATAATTGATGCCATGCCTGCCATGACCTCTGCCAAACCAGCAGTACCGCTGGAACGGGCTGCCTCAGGTGCAACGCAGCAGGAGAAAAGGAAACCTTGGAAAGGACTATAAAGGGTCGCACACAGCACGACAAAGTGCACGGCGACAACCTTGCCCCTCCCTCCCATGAGGATGCGCAAACTGGCCAAGCTAGAGAGCAGCCCAAACGTACTGGAGACGATTCAGCGGTCATGCCTCCTGCACAGCGCCCCAAGCCCGACCACGATGCCGGGAAGGGTGTCACAGGTGATAAACCCACCGCCATGCCACATGATTTGTTGACTGCAAGCCCACATCGAAATCCGTGACCCAAGGCTACACCGAGGGCGCCTCGGCACCAGGCAGTGCCATTCCCAAGTGTTGGCATCCCAGCTTCGTCCTCCCGCTGGATCCCCTGACTCTGGAATCAGCTCTTTTGCCACACCCTCTTCCGCAGAATCACTGGAGGTATGGGCGCGTAACAATTGCGGTATCAGCAAAAGCCCACGTAAAACTGGCACTGTACAACCTGCACCCCCATCAACAACGGATGATAAGCCATCCCCCACCAGTCCTGCTGATGATGCACCTGAACTCCGGGCTCCTCCACCTGCTCCGGCATCACCAGTGGAAGTCAGTCCCGGAGCATCTCAGCCTACAAAGGCCCCACCCAGTGCCTCTCCAGGCAACGTGTCCGAACCGACAATAGTCCCCAGTGTTTCTGCCGAGATTGCGCAATTTGAAGATCTCCTCAGTCAATTGCAAGCCGTGCAAACGCGAGCACAGAGGCAAGCACATGAGCGCTGGTTAGATGCAAAGAGACTCTTTGAAGAAGCCAAGATTGCGCATGAAGAAGCACATGCCTTACAGATGGCCGTTACGAACCTTATGGTCCGTAGCAATGCCCTCTACGAAGGCATGCGACAGGCGAACGATGAGTCAATCCAGTCGAAGATTGCAAGAATCAAGGGCGTGTTGAGCACTTTTGAGCGTACCATCCTGCAACCCCCACCCACAGGTACATGACGAGGGCGCTCCTGCTTTTCACCCTAGAAACAGTCACCCCAGCTTATCACTAACAGCCCGCGCAAAACAAGAAGTGTCATTTCCTTTGTGCATTGCTTAGGGCTGCCCTGGCTGACGGATTTGCGGCAAACCGAACTTTTTTGTTGCTTTGTTTTTCGTTGGCCTTTTTTTTCATTGTTTATCCATTTCGTGTTTGTGATGTCACTGCTTCTTGACATGGGGGCTCGATTTTCTGTTGTCTTGTACGTTTACCCCTTTTTTTATCTCCAAGGGCTGTTGCGGCAATCCTGCCAAGTCCCTGTTCAAGACGCAATACCGAGTTATCTTTACAAGGTGAAACGCAAAAAAGCCTCATGATCACAACACACGACCAGGAGGGAGACGCCAATTAGGAATCCCCCAGCCAGATTCCTGTATGTCGTGCCTCAAAACAACAGCGAAACAAAACAGCACCAACACCCAGAAACAATGAGGCAAATTGCAACTAATTGGGGCGGAGCCCATCTTCAAGGTGAGACGGTGAGATAACGGTCGAAAGTACTCACATGATCTTCAGCACGACTCATCACATCTCATCATCACTCATCAATTGGATCCACTCAAGATGAAAATCAAACACAGAGTGAGACAAGCCAATACACCAATCCACCTCGATCGTTCTAAATCAGAAGCAATCAAGAGTGCAATCGTCATTCCAATTACAAAGAATCACAAACGGAAAGGCCAAACCATGACAGCAGAGGTAAATCCCGTGTTGCCATCGAGAGCCAATAAGGAATCAGCATCATGTGACACAGAGTGTCAGCTGAGGCCGATGTTCATTGAAAATTTCCTGTGTGCTCAACGCAACAGATGCAGCAAAGATAAGGCGAATCCCTATCCAGGCAAAGTCGCAAATTTACGTTCCGACCATTCAAAGCGCATAGCGCAGATGGCATGGTCCAGTGAAAGCAGTCACCATGATTAAGCGCAGGCGAAAGACTGCAAAGTGTAACGGAGAAAGCAGAGTTCCAGCGTACCAAATAGCGACATCAGATGATGTGGGGATACTCTTAACGACAAGGATGTATCTTGCCAGCGAATCAAAAATAGGACTCATCAGTGGTCGACCCCCAGATGGAAGTCAACAGGACCTGCAAAAGAGCAGTCTTTGGTGCCACAGACTATCGTACTCTTGAGGCGCAACCCAGCCTCCCAGTGTCGCGGAAGGCCGGTATTCCAGATGCAGACTCGTCAAAGAAGCCACCTGCTATAGCCACGGGAGGCATCAACCAACTCAGCCAGAACGTATTTAATACCCGGTGTCGTCTCCAGCGGAATGAGGCGGCATCTAACACCAGGGCCACATGCCACGCAAGCAACTGTACATTCCAGATCGAGGTTGCAGAATTCCATGGCAACGCCCCGCGCCCCGCGCGCCGGACCGCCCGAGACGAAAGACAAGACCAGACACACAAAGGAAGGAGGAAACTAAAAAGAACGAGGGGTACTCCTCGTGAGAAATCAGGAAACACCGAACAAAGGACAAGGCAGAAAGGAGGACAAGCGAGGAGGAAACAAGAAGGAAGAGGCCAACAAAAGGATCAGGGTAGTGGGGTACTCCACAACACCCAAGCAACCAAAAGGTGCGAAGAAGAATGTGTCGTGGAAGAAGTCGTACCCGAGGAAGCGAAGCTGCACTGCACAATTTCATGTGTCTTGGGCGAGCTCACCGGACTGACGTTCGACATCCAAGATGCAGCCACAAGGCTAGCTGTACTAGGTGCGCGGAAGATTTCACCACCGAACTTGATCTTGTCGCCCGTCAAATGAGTGAGATACCGGTACGGCTCCGAGAGTGTAAATCCGAAATCCTCCGGCATGTCCCTGACAGCTGCTTGTATCCTGGCAAACTCACTATTGCTGATCGGAGTGAAAATATTGCCTGAGCCGAAGCCAAAGTTGGTGTGTAAGTTGCGCCATATGTATCTCAGGCGCTCAGAATGTTCTCGTCTCTGTTCTGCAAGGAAGTGATCCTTGATAGTTTTGTTTTTGGATATAGAGACTAGCGCCAGGGTGTCTGGATCAGTGTTGAGAGACAGCAGATACGTATGGTGAGTCGCAGTATGGATGTTCCATTGATTGTCATCAATTCGTACATTTAGATACAGGTTATCAGCCCATTGTGGAGGGAAGGCCAGGTCGGGAACGACATCCGTGTC
This sequence comes from Cladocopium goreaui, assembly GCA_947184155.2. Lineage (NCBI taxonomy): Eukaryota > Dinophyceae > Suessiales > Symbiodiniaceae > Cladocopium > Cladocopium goreaui. The sequence goes on from CAMXCT020002404.1 coordinate 46,848, forward strand.
CACCGTAATATCACTGTGAAACACCGGAACATTGAAGTGCCACTTGACTGCATGACCATCAACAAAGAGGCGAGCGCCGTTGTCGTTAACAACACCGCGAATGAAGTCCCTTTCACACGCTGGGTAATCCGCGCGTATGTCAGGAATGCACTTGTGTTGTCGATCGAGAGAAACATGAAAGACTAGTTGGGACATGCCTTTCCAATTAGGTTTCTCGATCCTGTCATACGTGTGGAACTTAGATTTCTCTTTGATTGGCATGGTACTATGCCCTGTCAATATAGGTTGGACCCAAGCTACCGGGAAGAAGCGCTGCAGCCAATGGACGTAACACAGGAGAATGAAGTTGGCAGTCTGATCAGGGTTAAAGAGCAACTTGACGAGCCCGCAGGGCATTGACTCATCGTGCTGGGCCTTGTGAGCTCTTGCTTCTCTGGCATTCATCTCTCCGTACTTGAGCTTGGCCATGTTATTTATTATTTGCCGATACCAGAAACTCGAGGCAAACATTCCACGGAGCCTTAAATCACGTTGACAGGCAAACTCTTGTGCAGGAGCAATGAGGTCAGATATCAGTTCAGCCATTTTGGCGGCAAAATGCAGCAAGATCTGCGGTTTTACCCGTTTGAGCCAGTGCCATGCCTCAGATTCACCATGGCGAAGAGCTCGTTCAAGGAGTTCAGCACGATAAAGGCGTGTGACATGTCGATAAACGAATTCAACGTCAAGCGTGACGCGACACATAGGCCAAGTAAAAGGGACACAACTCAACTCTTTGACTACATACCAGAAGGTGTCAATGGGCATTCGTGATCCCAGCAGATGTTCATACAGGGCACGTATAGCACTGACAGCATCATGCCAAGTGCTAAGAGCCTGCTGTTCAATCACTGTGGAGAAGTCTTTCTGTCTGGGTGCCCATCTTCGGGCTGTCTCAGACGTGGCCAGTGCGTCAGAGTCAGTTTACCAATGATCTCTCCAGGACGGTACTGTCCATGAATCGTCAGCTTGCCAGTCCGAGGTTTGAGACTCGAATGTGCCGGAGCTGTCCTAGGGGGGATCCCAGGGGTTTTCGAGTTCAACAAACTTTGGGGTATCCGGCAGCTTGTCCCTTAACAGGGGAGACTCTCTCAGGCATCGAAAAAATGGATACCGGGCAAGGGCAGGAATGGGGCTTTCAATGCCGTTGGGTTGATCGTCTCCCATGTTTTGTATCTGAGAAACAGATACTCTGTAGTGCCCTTCTGAGCCTGTGGCATTACGTAGTGCACAGGGCGCTGACATTTGTCTGGCGCGTAGCCATAGAGGAAGATGGGGTTATACACCCCATTAATCAGCTCTTGCCTCGGAATGGCTACGTGCTTTGCTCGGAGAGCAGCCTGCCAGTGGCTACCGTAGCGGTTGCGGAGTGTATCTTCGGGCCCGAAAACGACAAGGTGCAGCCGCGTGCAGTGTATAACCGTGGGGTCATCCTTGTCAATGTGGTAACCAGCAATAGCAAGTGGCAGTTGCGCCCATTCTGGTGCATGTGAGAGCGAGAGTCGAGCGATGGCTGCAGTTTCGTCGAATGCGTCATTGAAGTGAAACGTGTTGTGAGATGGCGAGACAAACCCGATGCCGTTCGTATAAGCGCCTATGGTTTGTGCCATGCCTGTCATGCCATTCATATCCAGTGGCGCTAAGTATAGTGTGAAACTGCGGGATCCGTGAGTACTACCGTGGCTCTGGCAGCGCAGTCTTCTCTGTGGTGTTCATCCGAGCCAGGTTTGGCGGCTATGAAATTACCCCCCCGTTGGACAATCAGTCCTACCTTGGCGGTAGACCCGGCCGCTGTGGCGGAGGATACAGCATCGAAGTCCTTATTTTTACAGCTCCAGGACGCAGCAAGTGTGCTGGTGTTGTCCCTACGGTTGCACATCAGCAGGAGCCCTTCACTGCCAACCCCAAAGTCGATATGTTGTCTAAGGGACCAAACCAGGTCCAGTACCACCTTGGCCCGGAGGGGCAGAGGGGTCTTTCCATGTAAGTTCCACACCATCGGCATGAAGCCCGTGGGCAAGTCGTGGACACCTCCGCTCGCGAATGTTCCTATTTGCCATTCACCCATGATAATCCTACACATTTGTTCATATCTGCAGCCCACAACCGATATGTAGGTGAGGCTTGCAACTCGAGAACTGGACGGAAGGACCAATGCCCATTTGTGCGGTCCTTGCAAGCCACTGGACTCCAGAGCATTAGCTGCCTGGCAGTGGGAGACCCAGTCTGGGGTCTGAAGGACAGTGAGCGCGAAAGTAGCCGCAATCACCAGGCTTGATTCCCCGTTGGCAACTAAAGGATGTGGAGCCGAGGGTTGTGGAAGGAGGCATCTGATGCGGTACTGCACCTCAGCGGGGCCGCATAAGTTGGGTAAAAACAATGAACCATGGGCGGCTTCGCATTCAGTTGAGCTCTTTCGGTACTCCTTAGCTTCCTGGATGTCAGACCCTTCAAGTAGTTTCTGAACGACTTTATGAAGGTCTGTCACCATGAAGTATTCAGTAGGCGCCCACAGGCCATGGGGCCGTTGCGTAAGATTCATTCTGAGCTTTTTAGCGACCGGACCATCAGGAATACCACCAGGAGTTTGCTTGTGATCACCACCGTACATCAGAAAGCAGTCCCGGAGTAAGGAGGCCACCGTGCCAACCTCAGCTTGAGATCCATATTGCTGTGCCTCCTCTATATATCCAAGATGAAGCTCGGCGCAAAAGTGACGCAGTTCCGACCAGTGAAAGACCATATCCGCAAGCAGGAGGCCACCTGTGGCAATCACAAGACCTGCATCACCATATGCTTTATGCCTACCAGCAGGAGTCACGTCAAGCAGGGTGTGCGTGGTTTCCTTTCGATATGCTTTGTTGCCCGGTGCACGCATGATCAACCTCCGTACTGAGGTGGGTAGGTTCAAGGAGCTCAGCAAATGCGCCATAAAGCATGCAGCATTATTTTCCTTGCAGACAACGATGAGTTTTAGTTCAGGCTCGATGGCAAGTAGTGAAGCGTAAAGAACCGCGATCGCTCTAGTCTTGCTTGCACCAAATAGTCCCGCAACTGCTAGATCAAGGCGCCCCGTGGCCAGCGCCATACTCAAGGCAGTGATAACAGCGAGTACGTGACCGTCCTCAAGAGCAACTAAGGGACAGATTTCTTTCCTGAACCAGTCATCATGAGGGATGTTTTCAGCTGGGTACTCAGCAGGCGTTAACATCCGGTGGAGCACCAGCGCAAGCGCATCCTTGAGTAGTCGTTTTTTCTGGCCCGAAAGGTCTTGTATTGGTGGGTTGTGGCACAAGATTCCGGTCGCCAATGGCACACGACATGGATTCATGCTGGCAATACGCCGAATTGCATCTGCGGAGGTGCTGGTAGCAATGTGGTAGATACCACGGATGTCCCACTCCACCTTTCGGGTAGCCCCCAATTCCATTGCCATACCGTCAAATTCCGCTTTTTGATCGCGAGCAGAAATGTCCCTGACCAGATCCGGGAAGAAGGACAGTGCAATCTGTGGGGGTACAAAGGCAACCTCCAGAGACTTTGGCTGTGCTTTCCTCAAGGTCCTCGCCTTGTTTGACTCTTTATCTGGGTTGTTGGCGGTGCGAAGGTGTTTACCAAGCACGATCCCGAGCATGATTTCGTGTTTCCGACCCTTAGCCTTCCTTTTTGCCATATGACAAAAGCCAGTGCGTCACCCGTGTCAGGGTTGGGCAAGCTTAAGGCCATTCAGGTCCTTTACCATGCGCGCGAAGGTGCCCTGAGTCTGAGAGGGACCAAAACCCAGGAGGTGGTCAAAGCAGTTATAGGCAGGCGTAAGACGGAGTATTAATTCCTCCAGCTTCCAGGCGTACCAAATCGAGTTCAACGTGAATAGTGTCATTAGATTCGGCTCGATGGCTCGCATCAATGCACACTCTCTGATACTTATGCTCGTCCCACTCCTTAGGAGTGGTGAACTGTGGCAGATAGTTGAGGACATACACCAGTACTGGGAGGCTCAGCTTGCTCAGAAATTTTTGGAGATGGGGAGTGACATCAGGCACGTCGTTGCGGTTAAAAACCACAGTGACACCTTCAATCAGCTTTTGAGCGATGAGCGCCTCGTTTGTGAGTTCAGCATACAGCCTCGTTGCTGTGATTACTAAGTTTCCACACGGGTCTTGAGTGGTCTCATCCAAAGCTTCCAGAAGATGCAGTAGGCTTTGGTCAACCTGCATGGAGCACCAGGTAAGGATACGCAGCAGACTGCTTGTGTGGAACTCTTCAGGGATGGCCTCTGGGAGCGTTTTCTCCAGATCCGTCAGATGCTTATGGCTATCAGGGATTGTGAGGTTGAGCAAGTGTCCATACCCATGGTTTCCTCGTCCAAGCCATGGTGTTTCATGGTGATTACCTTGAAGGAGGTGTTCTTATATACGGTTTCCTCCGAAGCTCTTCAAGGACCTCGTATGGTGGCCACCATATGCACAGCTTGTCATGCGAGATGTGGATCAATTCGTAGTTTCTTTGGTGCTCTTCCCTGCGTTCATGAGGAAGCAGCAAGGGATGGCATGCAATAGCTCCAACTTTGGTGAGACCTTTGAAGGGATACTTCTCCTCAACAATGATCATGTCCGATGTTAAACCATTGTAAGACCCAGCGCTGAATCCGAAGATGTCCACTTGTCTGCATTCATGTTCCGGTGTATACCCACGGTACTGTGGCATAGAAGCGGCTGGGAAGCACCGGGTTAAGATCGACCTGAATCCGTCAGGGTGAAGGAAGCCCAGGAAAATCTCAAGAGCTCGGACGAACGTAGGATGAGGGTACTGTCTGTGGGCAGGAAGCGGCAGGGCCATTGTAGCCGTTGCGTGTAACCTCTGCCGCAACAGCGTCGGGTTCCCAATGTTCGGATAGTCCTCCTCCGGTAGCAGTACTTCCCAGATTCCCACGGCGTCCTCAATACCGAAGAGCAAGAAGCAGGCATATTCGTGTACCGCCGGCGTCCTCCCGAGGAGGGTTTGTTGGGCCAAGAAGTCATCTTGTCCTGCCATTGAGCCTCCGTAAGTGAGGATATCCTTGGAGCATTCAAGTTGGAAGTCACTTTCGCATTGAAATGGTGCATGTAGCCCACCAAGGTCAGTGCAATAAATGCGTGTGCTGGTGCGGGGTGTGATGCCTGTGAACCAGTGAGGACATCTCAGGAGTTCACGTCTGCACTTCTTCCGGAACCAAATGGTGTCCTGCTGGGCCATATTCTGTGACTCAGAGGTTGACATGCCTTGACTGTGGCTGAAGAGGTTTTGGGCAACTCTAGGCGCCAGTTGGCAAAGCTGACTAAGTATTTTAGTATCCGACCAGGTTTTGACCAAGTTTATTTTTCCAGGGATCTGACCAAGCATTTTAGTATCCGACCAGGTTTTGACCAAGTTTATTTTTCCAGGGGTCTGACCAAGCATTTTAGTATCCGACCAGGTTTTGACCAAGTTTATTTTTTTTAACGGTTTGACCAAGTATTTTAGTATCCGACCAGGTTTCGACCAGGTTTTGACCAACTTTTTTTTTCCAGGGATCTGACTAAGCAATTTAGTATCCGACCAGGTTTTGACCAAGTTTATTTTTTCCAGGGGTCTGACCAAGCATTTTAGTATCTGACCAGGTTTTGACCAAGTTTATTTTTTTCGAGCGGTTTGACCAAGTATTTTAGTATCCGACCAGGTTTCGACCAGGTTTTGACCAAGTTTATTTTTTTCGAGCGGTTTGACCAAGTATTTTAGTATCCGACCAGGTTTCGACCAGGTTTTGACCAAGTTTATTTTTTCCAGGGGTCTGACCAAGTATTTTAGTATCCGACCAGGTTTTGACCAGGTTTTAATTTTTCCAGGTATCTGACCCTTTTTTTTTCATATTCGACCCGGTTTCGACCAAGTTTGCGGATTCCGACCAGGTTTCGACCAGGTTTTGACCAAGTTTATTTTTTGGACCAAACCTGACCTGATTACATTTAATTTCGCCGAAAAGAACTTGATTTACACTTATTTTGGTCACGAAAAAAAGTGTTTTACACTTATTTTTTTTCTAAAACTGAAACTAGGTCAAAACCTGGTCGAAACCTGGTCGGATACGAAAAAACTTGGTCAGATCCCTGGAAAAAGAAAATTGGTCAAAACCTGGTCGAAACCTGGTCGGATACTAAAATACTTGGTCAGACCCCTGGAAAAAATAGACTTGGTCAAAACCTGGTCGAAACGTGGTCGGATACAAAAAAACTTGGTCAGATCCCTGGAAAAAGAAAATTGGTCAAAACCCCCTGGAAAAAATAAACTTGGTCAAAACCTGGTCAAAACCTGGTCGGATACTAAAATACTTAGTCAAACCGCTGGAAAAAAGAATGGTCAAAACCTGGTTGAAACCTGGTCGGATACTAAAATACTTGGTCAAACCGCTCGAAAAAAATAAACTTGGTCAAAACCTGGTCGGATACTAAATTACTTAGTCAGATCCCTGGAAAAAATAAACTCGGTCAAAACCTGGTCGAAACGTGGTCGGATACTAAAATTGTTCGTCAAACCGCTGGAAAAAATTGGTCAAAACCTGGTCGAAACCTGGTCGGATACTAAAATACTTAGTCAAAACCGCGGCAGAGAATAAACTTGGTCAAAACCTGGTCGAAACCTGGTCGGATACTAAAATACTTGGTCTGATCCCTGGAAAAAAACTTGGTCAAAACCTGGTCGGATACTAAAATACTTGGTCAGACCCCTGGAAAAAATCAACTTGGTCAAAACCTGGTCGGATACTAAAATACTTGGTCAGATCCCTGGAAAAAAAGACTTGGTCAAAACCTGGTCGAAACTTGCTCGGATACTAAAAGACTTGGTCAAACTGCTGGAAAAAAAATAAACTTGGTCAAAACCTGGTCGAAACCTGGTCGGATACTAAAAAACTTGGTCAGATCCATGGATTGGGGTGATCCAACTACAGGCATTTTCAAAAAACACTTATTGGATTCAGAATGGGCCAAATACTTGCATACACTTCTCCCAGGCCCAAACCAAAAACACAAGCAACTTGATAAGTTGAGAAGATTCTTGATTCAATTGCTCAGGTTCGGAAGTCAGCTTGTAGACATCTGAAATCCGGCGAGGATCTCAAGGTGCACGTCCACATCTCACTTCCATGCACAGGTGGTTCACCATTAAGGAGGTTGAAGAGTTCAACCGGAAAATCCACTGATCAATATGCTCGTGAATACCATGACATGCTTGGTAGTTGTAGGAAAGTTCTTGATGGGAGCCATCCAGAATCCATTACTTTGGAATTGCCAAACTCAAGCACTTATTGGAATGACACCAAGGTGAAAGATTTCATTGATGAGTTTGGGTTGTGGAGTCGTGCAATTGTCCATGCATGTGCCATGGGTCTTGCCACGAAGGATGGGTATCCTATTAAGAAATCATTTCGAATCGTGTGTACTGATGATGACTTTGCCAGGATGCTTGAGAAGCGTTTTACATGCCAATGTGAGTTCCATTCTCCTTTTAACGAGGTTAACTGGAAAGGAACTGAGAACTACTGTGAAGTTCGGAAGGTTTGTTGTGAGAGTGTTGAACTTGCGCGTTTTTGCAGGCCAACACGCGGAGTCATCTTCCAACCGCACGTGATGTGCATTGGAGTGAAAACAGGACTGTTGTGCGTTTTCGTGTCGACATGTCCATTCACATTGAACCGAACAATTGCAAGAATTGTTTTTTTGGAGTCAGAGTGATTCCGTTGACATTGAGTTGATTTCAAAGATGAATCAATTTTTGGATTTTTTTTTTTGGAATTTATTTAAGGTAAGTTCCTGCACTGCTTTTGGATTCCATGATGGAAGAGTTCCATGAGTTGCGTTGCGTACCTGATGTTTTGAACACAACTTGAGAACGGCAGTGGACCCCACTTGAAGGTTCGGAGGTTTGCAGCCATTTGTGAGCCGGTAATATGCTGCTGGAGCTAGTGTGCGTTTTGTTTTGTTGTGTTGTGTTCGGTGTTGTTTTGTTCGGGTGCGGGGCGCGTTTCGGTGTGATCTATCTGGCACAAGTCCCAGGTGATCGCAATCGCCATGGATCCGTGAGGGATGCCGAAGTCCAAACTGACCCATCTTCTACTGAAACTGGAACGGTGATACAACAGGAGCCGTTACGGGAAGCAAGTGAGTTGAGACGCCGAAACCAAAGTTCAATGACGGAGGTTGGACAATCTCAAAGCAATGCTCAATCGTCCTCGCAAGCTATGTTGCCAAGTGAAAATCAGCTACCAGCTGAGTTGGTGCCTCCAGTACCTTCAGTTCCGTTTCGACTTATGGTGAGAGCTGATTCGGTGGATATCCCTATCTTTTATTGGGATTGCTTTTACCATAGCCACCGAGGGTGCGCTATGCTCGTCACGAGTCTGGACATTGGAGCATCAGCCCACAGGCTGACCTTTTGCCACTTATGCGGAAACGAATGGGAGGGGTACAGTGGAGTATTGTACTACAGTCCTATCAGCGGCAAGAAGTACCATATCAGGGAAACTGCAAAGGATTGGAAAACTCCTCACGTATCGCTACCCTTGAGCACTGCTACTACTGCTTTGGTCGTGGGAGATGAGTGAGCTTGGACCTGTATAGATTTTTTGCATTTCAGACGAGTGGTCGTGTTATGAATGCTATCCACAACTCAACCTCGAAAGGGGTTGTGGAAATTTGTAGTTTAGCACTGAGCGAGGTAGAGTTAGTTAGACAGGAAATGTTGTGTAGCTCTCATTGGAAATGATGAGAAGCACATTTGAGATGGTTTTGGAAGTTTCCGAATGTTTTTAGGTTTTTGTGTCGCTTAGCAGATGTTTTGACAACAGCAATGTGTTTAGAAGAGTTTTTAGCTTTTTAGGTACTTGATGAGACCTTTGGTCGTCATCTGAATCGTTTTGAAGCGGTTCGCAACATCTTCGATGTTGCTGGAATAGTCTAGCACTGCTACAGACCAGGAATAAGCCTCCTGTGTTTACTACGTTAGCATGTTTATCACGGACTACTTGTTTGGCTCAAGAACCAAACCAGCGTTGTGGTGAAAAGTGTTGAGTGTTGTGTTGTGTGAAGCCGTCTGAAGCCGTCTGTCGATTACCAACACAGAGCGAGAGAGTGAGTGAGCTGAAGCTGAGGTCGTTTAGGTCGTTTAGGTTGCAAGGTCGTTTGCACTCACGTTTTGGAACTGGAACAAGTAAGTTGTTTTGGGTTGATTTGGAACCGCGAAACGTTTTTGATTTTGGTTTTCAAAACTGAGACGTTTGTGTTTCAAACTTTTTCGAAAGGTATTGCAGCAACACCCAACATTTTCGAAGAGCTTTGCACGTTACCAAAGAGCTTTCGGGACGGTGGGCCCGCCACGGCTTGTTCAATACCGTCCCACCTCCTTTGATCAAGGCGGTCGATTGTATGCCCAGACACCAAGTGCGCAGTTGTTCCCCAAACACCTTCGGGTTAGCCTGTTTGGCCATACACATTTTGATGTCGACATGATCCAAGCTCACTATGAACTAATCCGCAATTTGAGCTCCTCCCCACACCTCCTCCCTGCTTGGCAGATGAGACAGTGGGTAAAATCGACATGGACATCCTTTGGCATACCGGAGTTTCCTGATTTTGAAAAACAATGGCCCACCCGTATTCTCAATATGGCGACTGTGCAAGAAATGAGGAATTCACTCGTCAAACTGGGCTGTCGGGATATCCCAGGACCTCTAGATGCCTTCATCCAGCATTTGTATGCGGCTAAGATGTCTGTTATCAACCAGCCCCTTTCCTGGTGTCCTCGACGTTGTGTAGAACAAGATCAAGGGTACTCGTATCGTATCTTAGAGAACATCGAACGAACGGTTCTTCTTAAGCTTTTGGATACCCTTCAGTCCCTCATGTCTGTTGAGTCAATTGTCTTTATTCATGATGGCTTCCTTATTGCTCCTGAACCGCCACCAGCGGTCTTGCAACAAGCACAAACTGCCGTCCTGTCTAGCCTCCAAATTTTGACAGTGCACAGCCACTCTTTAAATGTGTCAGTCTCAAACCCCAGCTGAATCAATTGGAAGCTGATTTGGCGGCAGCGCCTTGTGCTCGAGTACCTGACTTGCCTGGTGCCACCCTTCACACATTTTGGAAGTCTGTAGCAACCAAGAGACCTAGGGCCTTATTCTCCAACCCAACTGCAGTTGACAGTCAAGAGGTTCGACTCACCAAACGTCGACGAAACAGTGCGGGCAGCCTCAAGCGAAGAATGACGTCGCATTCATGACCAATTTTATTCACTTGATCATGTTTTGCTCCTAACCGTAATGCCAGGTCAGAACGTGTGCCAATAAAAAAAGGCCTACTGGCTGCAACCTAGCGAAACCACTGGGTTTTTCTGACTGGTGCGCAGGGAGTGTTGTAGTGGCCCTTCCACTGACTTTTCGGCTGTCTATATGTGACCCTCATGTCTCTTGTTAGATTACGTTTGGAGGGCTTTGGGTCGCCACCGAAGGAACCAACCTGATTTTTTGGCATGCCACTGCTGATCTGAACCATACCCCCTTGGTCAAACAACAACCAGCAAAGATGTGACAAAACCAAAAAAAAAACCTCCGGGAAAGAGTGTGGTTCTTTGTTTGGTTTTGGTCTCTTTGGTTTCTGTTTTTCCGATGACTGATTTCACACCTCCATTGTATTCACCTGTTGTTTGTGAGCCATGAGTCGATGAATTCTGGTGTCTTTGGACACGTGTGCTTTGATGATCACTTTGTGCTTACCGCAGCCCTTGGCTTTCTCACAATTACAGGGCACCTGCAGTCGGAGGCCACTGGGCCTTTACTGCTGTGTCTCCTGTTGACCATATACCAACATGCATGCCTGCGCAATGCTCATGTCAACGCTCATGTCATGAAGACATCAGTTAGCTGTTGCATGTCTTACTTGCATTAGTGGCATATAGGGAAACCACTGGGTTTTTCGCCTGCCATGTCGTCATCTCAGCTTGCACCCGGTACTTCTGAGCTCGTGGCTAGCTTGCCAGCTGACGGAGGGCAAGTTTTGCTCTTCACATTTGCTTATCCGTTTGGCCCTGAGGTTGGATACGCCAGTTTAGTTACTGTCACTGCTCCAGATTTGCAGTGCTCTGGCAGAAGCGGTAAGATCAAATTTGATGACTGGTGCTTCGTAGGTTTCCCGTCTGACTGGGAAGCCATCCCCTTTGAGATGCCGAACGGCTGCGCAAACCTGTTGTATCCTGAGACTGTCATGGTTCACGCCTGCGGGCTAATGCTGTGCGGCCCCAACAGGTTTGTTCGACACTGGCTGGACGTCTTCCTGCGTGAGAGGCTGCCGCCTCATACGTGTTTGGGCCTGGATTACACTCAGCTGTTCCTGGTGCACCTGCAGGCACTCCCATATGGCCGCACCTTTGTTGCCACCCATGATGGCCTCCTCCAGTGGAGGGACGAGCCCTATAGGCCCGGCAGACCTGCTCCCCTTCAAGCAAAGCACGCAAGTAGAGTGTGGGGTGCCCAGTCTTCAACAGATCCTCCCTCATTCTGCAATGAGGACCAGCCCCATTTTGCTGCACCTGGGAGCTCGGCTATGACAGCAGATGAGTGGCTTCTCCATATGCTGCACCCTTCGGTGCGTGAAATAGCGAGGGAGCTGGACGTGCTCATGGGTGAGCAGGCTGCTGCTCAGAATGAAGTATCTGGTCCTCCAAGTCTCTCAGAAGCTCACCTCCGCACTTTGGCTGTGGTCCAAGGTAGAACGCTTTCTGCCAGTCTGCTGGTAACTACATTGCTTGACCAATGGGAATCCATTATCGAGCCGACGGTCATCCCTGCTGAGGAGGTTGCAGATGATGCTGAGTGTGGTGACCAAGACTCCTGATCGAAAAGATGGGGATTGGGTTACTGTCTGGTTCTGTTTTTTAAGATGGTCTTATTTCAGAGCCCATTTGCTAGGCATACTAGGTTGACCCTGCCTGATCACCAACTGCAGGGTGACACAGTTGCTCCCTCCACTGTTCATCTCCAAGTGAATACCTTTCGGTTTCTGCTGTAGCTGTTTGGCTCCTGGGAACCCACTGGGGTTTTTGGGTTCATCCACCAGTGCTCCACGGCTAAGGTGTTCCTGGGAACCCACTGGGGTTTTTGGGCTCATTTCGGATCACTGACCATAAGTGAAACAGGGCACCCACTGCATTGGAATTATTCTTTCACTTATACTCTGGAGGCCTTAACTTGCATTCATTCACCCAGGGCGACTCTTTAGTCAATTGCACCTTCCGGTTTCTGGTTTTGTCTGTTGATTCTCTCATTGACGTGTTGATGGCCCTGTGAATATTGATTCGGTTTAGTGGTTGTGCCATTTTGTGGCCATGAACGTCAATCCGCTGCCACCACCGGCTTGCGGGGAGCTTGCCATGGAGGTGCAATGGCGCCCGAGCTGATGAGCCGGAATCATGGGAGTCGCTCAAGGTCTACCTCCCTGCAGACCCAACTGTGACAGTGGATGTGACTTCTAAGACGTCTTTCCACTTTGCTTTTGGTGATGTGCAGTATTATTGCCTCAAGGCATGGTTCCATTGGCAAGAAGATGACGAGATTCGTTCCTTATATGTTCTGCACTATCGACTTCACCAGGCTGATAAGGGTTGGGGGGCATCAGGATTGGGGTCCCCTCAAGATGACCCGTGTGGAACTTCGCTTCAAAAAGCTACGTATGGCCCTGGATTCTGGCGATTTCATGCCAGTATACGGGGACACAGGCATGTACATGATGCATCTGACTGGGGCCACGATTCATGCACCAACCAAGAAGCTGCTGTGCCGGCTTGCTCATCATATTTCCTTCCATGAGGAACGAGATCTCCTTCCGAGTCGGTTCGATATAGTGTTTGACAGAACCTTGCTGCACCAAGGAGAGGGCTACTTGGGTCGGGTGGTTCCCCCAACACATCAGGATGACCGGCACCATGATGTTCCTATGACTGAGGGTCCACAGCTGTTCCGAAACGACCAGCGCAGAGACACCACCGAGCTGCAGGTTCAAACGCGCCAGCTCCAAATGGTAGCCAACATGCTGGCTTCCTTAGAGGAACTCACTGCCTCATTTGCCCCCCAGTATAACTGGAACAGCAGGTATGCTCGACTCCGGGGTATGCTGAGCTCAGTTCAAATGGTGCATCGAGTCAGATTTGCACTGTCTCCGGTGGGGCAGGATTTGGGTGATTTGGACTGAGGACTGAGTGCCAGGTGGGAGACAAAAGAAGAACTGCCGCTTACAGAGCATCCACATCTCCTCAGTCTAGAGGTCTTGTTTTCTTAACGTGTGTAATTGTAATTCACTCTGCTTGATGATTGTTCATTGATGCCGTTCCCCTCAAGACTGCTCCTGCTCTGTTGGTTGAGGATGTCTGGGCCTCATCCCACTTTGTTTGTGACTCATGAAAGGGTAGGTTTTCATTGGCTCCCCGCCTAGTTTCCCTCTTGATCCTCAACCTCATCTTGTTTCTGTTGATTTTTGCATTAGGTTTTGCACCTTGAAGGCTGGTTGTTTGTTTGAGTTCATAGAGCTTTGCCATGGGTTTAGATCATATGTGGCCTGCCTGGACTTTTGAGCAATGGTGCCGCTCTGCTCATCATGGACCAGGAGCCACGTACCCATTGATCAAAGGCTTTTTGCGATACCTGCGTCAAGTTCGTCAGACAGTGCCTCCGTGTTGGAAGAAACGGTATGTGCCCCCGACTTGGCTGCTGGTCAAATATCGCAAGTACAAACGGAAGTCTCGGCGCCCACGTAGGAACCGCCACAGGGGCAGGCACCACTGACACAGGCACTGCTACTGCGGAGCCCATTTTTTGTTTCATGTTCTGTTCACTGCCGGCAGCATTTGTGCCGCATATGACAAGCAGGAAATGAACCGACATCATGGTACCTGGGCGGTTTTGGCTTTCGCAGTATTAAGATGATTGGGGGTAAAGGGTCCTGTTTGCAAATCTGTTTCATGAACTGGATGGCACCTATTTCGATTAGGCACGTCTTCTTTTGCAGTCTTGTTTTGATCTTTGTTTCTTGTTCTATTTCGTGACAGGAGCTCGCTGCAGGTCACTGATGTAGAGTCTCATGATTGCTTGAACAATGCATTGTATTCAGTTTTTTCCAGGTTCCTTATGCATTAGCAATCTGCATTCTCCATGTTCTTGTTTTGTGGCTCCAGCTTTGGTTTGCCATGCTTGCCTTGCTGGTGATTGACACTGGTCCTTTGTTCACTTGGCCTGGCCTGCATTGAGTAGCCTGTGAATAGTATTGCAGCCACATTCTTCGTTCGGCCTATCTTTTTTAGAATTTTCTGGAACGGAGGCTTTTCTGGAGGCCACTGGGCCTTTAGAATTTCCTGCCGCCTCCTTGGCATCGTTTTTTGATCATGCACTCTCAGCAGAACCCTTTCGCTGCTCTGGGAGGGGTTGACGAATCCCCTCGATCAAGTGTTTTCACTTGTGTTGACACAGATGCCATTGCTGAAATTTCCAAGCCTGATGTATTTTGGATGGATGACGGTTTATGGTGCTTGCCTGATGGGCACCATTCCAGTGCCCAACTTCGTGAGGAACTCACCCGCTTTGACTCGACCCCGGTGAAAGTTGGGACCTTTCTTGGCTTTGACACCGAGATGCAACCGTTCAGACCAGCCGATGTGGTGCGAACTTCCCCTCACTCCCCAGAGGAAAGCTCTGGGTACCTCACGGCTGGCGATGGAGGCCAAGTTGCCTTTGGCCATATCATCCAACATCTGTTGAAACAACGGCAGGATTTTGAAGGTGCGCAAACAGTCTACCTCATTGTCGATAGTCGATTGCCAAAGGATGTTGACTTTTGGCCTGCCTTTCAGCCGTGGTGGCAGTCCCGTGTTCAGCTAATAGGAAGACACCGTGAAACCACACGCCTCTGTTGGTTCCAAATCACCTCGGGTAGTGGTGTGGAATTTATCCCACATATCTGGGCAGGGGTATTTGTTCTTTTAGTTGCTCGGTTTCTTTTTCCCAGCATCCATATTGCCCTTGTCGACACGGACTGCGTGCCGATCTCTCTGTATGAAATCCAGGACTTAGTCATGCTTAGCCAGTTAGAACTGAGTGCACACAGTACGAACACTCCTCCTGGAGGGGTATCGCCGCACGCCCCGGTTGCTCCAGGCATGCTCCTTTTTTCCGAGCAATTTCATGACATTAATGCAGGCCTAGTTATCAGCCTTGGTGACCCGAAGGCCGCTAAAGTTGATGAAAGGCTGCTTATGGCAGAAAGAGACTCACTGCTGACGAGTTCTTCCCCCAAGCAACCACCCACAACCATGTTTCGCCAGGGCACTTTGCTGACACCTTTTTTGGGCATTCAGTGTAAAACTCCATGGTTTGGGCTCTACAAGGCCTTTTGCTCACAAGAACGTACTATGTTGACTCATCTTGCATGCGACCTGCCATTTACCACTGTTTCGGCCGTGATAAATCGGGTGCCAAGGGTGCATTGAATGCGCTTGCTCTGCAAGGTTGGGAGACGCTGCCAGCTGTCTTGCTTGGAGTTGGTAACTTGATGCCCTTGTGGCAGCAAACCGGGTGGGCTTCTTTTGGAGGAGTCTGCTGGCATGGCCCTTCTAGTGCAGTCACGCTCACTAAAAACCTTCACCGGCTTTTGTTTGACTTGTGGGATTCATGCCCTGGACAGCGCACAGCTTGTTGGGTTGTTCACCCGGTTGGTATTGGCGTTCATCTGCCACGACGAAGGGGCCACGCAGTTCACCCATCGGAAGACCCTTCTGAGGGGCCACTGGGCCTTCCGTTGGGTCTCCCTCTGCAGCTGCAGGGCCGAACATGGTTGATACTGCAACACCTCCTCGTGAAGGACCCAAGAACGAACAAGTTGAGCTGGAGGGCTTTCCCAAACCTGCATCTTTGTCGACAGAGGTGTCTGGGAGACCACTGGGTCTTTCGGATAGCACTGAGGGTGCAGATTCTGCACCTGCGACCGGGCCTGATGCTGTGAGTACTGGTGCTGCCTCAGTCAGCCCGCTTGAAGAGCACATTGCCCGTCATGACTTCGAAGCCACCACAGGTGTACGTGCGGGTGAAGTAGAAGACACTCCTCGTAGTGCCAGCCCACACACCACGGAAGCTTCTTTGCCCGGGGTGCAAATAGTCATCGAGCTTTGTCTTAACAATGATGCCGTTGAGGGCTCTATTTCAGTGGCTGTCAACAGCTTAGAGGACGTTCCAAAAACTTATGATTCGGACACTGAACCTGATTTGGATGCCATTGTTGCGTCCCTTGCAGCTGACACTGACCCCCCTGATGTCCCCATGCCTGAAGTTGGCCAGACGGCGACCACGGACAGTGCGATGAAGTGTGAACCCAGTGAACAGGTCATGCCAAAAATGGAACACCAGGTCCCTCTAGAGGTGAAGATGTCTGCAAGTTCCAGGGCCCCTGATGTTGTCCCCGCCGGCAGCTTGGAGCAGCACATAGACCGGCCACCTTCCAAGTCAGAGGATTCTGTGCCGGGGAAGTGGAGCCCTAGTGCAGGTTGCGGCGGTCCGGGCTGGAGCGGGCGAACGAATCGCCCAGAATCCGGCTGTTGCGGAAGAAGTCGCAAGACCAGTGTCCTTACCACCTGAAGAGCCTCCTGGACTTGAAGTGGTACGAGGAAATGGGAGTGGCGGTCTGTTGTCTGGTTTGACCCCAGGTGTGAATAGTCTAACTCTTTCGGGAGTGCCTATGACACAAATACCAGTAGTTGCCCGGATGTCTGAGGGATTTCGTGAACCACCTGTTGTGGGTAATCGAGAAGAAGGACAGGGTGGAAAACACCAAAGCTCAACTGAAGTGAGTGGAGGTGCGGCTGCTGTTGTGGAAACCGTTGCTCTTTTGGAGCGACCGGGACGTTCACCTGTTGAGTCTCCTGAAGATGCACGCGTCAAACAATCGGTGCCAGCGGCACCAACAGGCTCACCTGTGATCTACCAGCCAGCGGGAGCACCTGTGGTGTATACCGCAACTGGTGGAAAACAGGGTTCGCAAGTAGCTGGGATGTCCCAGCAATCCATGTGTGCTGGAGTGCCACCTACGGGAATGGTGCCTCAGTGGGGAACGGCGGTTGTGGATCCTGGGATTGTAACCGGGGTCATGGCTGCAGAGGAAACGAATCCATGGAGTGCTGCCAAGCGAGTGGAAGCTCTAATGAGCAGTCCACAAACTCCAGTGAAAGAGCTGACTTATCCCATAGTGTCGCAAGACCTGATTGATCAGGCGGACGCGAGGGAGAAGGAAAAGTATGAGGAGTTGAAACAGCAAATGATGGAATTCTTTCAACGGGGCAAGACCGAGATCCAACAAGATCGAGAAAATTGGTTAGCCCCGCGGGAAGAGAAACGTGCCCTGGAACGGGTCCGAGAAGCCGGAGGAGGTCACAAGGGCTCTCAGTCAAGTGGGGGGTCTTATCAAACCGCCTCGCCGGAGCTGAAGAATGTCGAGCAGGGTTTTCCTGTGGGGCCACCTCAAGGTGTTCCACCCCAGGTACAACATGTGCAAGATCAACCAGTTCCAGGAGTTCAACATCACCATGATCAAGATCTTCAAATGCAGGCGGGAGGTCAGTTGTGGAATGTTCCTCCTGCGCCCAAGGTCGAACAAGGTTTTCGGCCGATGGATGTGTATATGAATCAAGGGTGGCTAATTGGAATACCACCGGGAGGTATGCCGCAGAGAGCGGCGTCAAGACCACCGATGGGAGTTCCTTGCATGGGAGCCACGGAAAACACAAAACACTTTTTTATCGGTGACCAACCTAATCAATGGTATAATCCTCAAGTCCAGGTTGGAGGAGCACCTGCAGGACAAGATCATCGACCTCAAGGGGTTTTTGCATTTCCGGGAGGAAACACCGGACCTATGGGTGGTTATGGTTGGCCAGGGGGTCCACCGCCAGGGCAGTATGGAAATCCCGGACAAGCACCTGGTCCGCCAGGTGGTCATCAGGGAAATCCCGGTCTCCCAGGTGGTCATCAAGGAAATCCAGGACAAGCTGCACCGCCACAACAACAACAAGCTGTAGTCCAAGCAGGACCTCAGGCAGGGGGAGAAGTACCAGGCGAAACGCTAAGATCGGTCGAATTGCCGAAGCTGGACAGGAATGCAACATCTTTGGACTTTGGAGACTGGCTGACAGTTGCCCAACAGATGATTGGGGATGTGAGCTACACCTCAGAGCAATGGTGGGAAGTAGTGATGACTGCTGTTGAACAAGCATACCACCACTGGTTGCAAGCGGATCCACTCATGAGGCTCCGGATGGCGCCTGTGATACCTGACATGGCCCGTAGGTGGCCTCGCACAGAGAAACGTGTGGTGGGTATGCTGCTTCAAGCCGTCCCCAAGGACATCTACGAGGACCTTGTGGCGAACAGACACATGTCAGCGGGTCAAGTCATGTTCAAGCTGTACACCGTCTTCCAACCTGGGGGACAAGTGGAAAGAACTGCCCTGCTGCAAATGTTGGTGGACTGGAAATGTCCATCTAATAATGCTGCAGAGATGGTCAACTCCATCCGGAAGTGGAGAAGATGGGTGGTTCGTGCCGAAGAACTTCAATTGGTTTTGCCCGATCCTCTGGTTTTGGCCGGAGTGGTCGCAAAAATGAGTGATGCCTTGGCCAGATTGGGGGGAGCTCAAGCTGCCTACCGGTTGTCTTCGGTGAGACAGCATTTGGGCATAGATCTCCGGCCGGGAATGCAAGAGATCAGAACGTTTTCTGAACTTCTTCAAGCTGAAGCTGGTGAAATGGCTCTCCGTCAACCGGGGAACATAACACAGGGCCCAGCGGCTAAACCCAATAATGTGGTAGGAGTGAAGTCAATGAGTGGGCCGGATTCATCTGGAAACCCACCAAAGGGCGCTTCAAAGGGAAAACCAGAAGACGCAGCAGGTTCTTCCACCGGAAGGAGGGGAGAAAAGCCCGAGCTGCCGATTAACGCGGCTAATGTGGTCCACAAGACTGCGTGCATCAACTGGCTGACAGATAAGGGATGCCAATATGCTGACCGGTGCCGATTCACGCACACTGTCCTGGACTCCAAAGATGGCCGATGTTTCAACTGTTCTGGAAGGGGACACTCCCGACGTGATTGTCCGGCGGGAAAACGAAGTGAGTCACGAGGTCCACAAGGTGGATCCGAGGAACCAAAGGTGGCCAAAACCACAAGAATCCGCTCAAGATCTCAAGAGAGAAAAAATGGTCCTGGAAAAGAGGGAGGTGCTGCTCAAGAACATTCTGAACCTACCGTGAAGATCAATCCGATGAAGGAGTCCACGGTCACTATAACCCCTGTACCAGAGGAGGCCAACAAGGTTGTGGGAGAAGTGACCAACCTTTTGAAGGGTCTCAATGGACCGGTCTTGAAATCGGTGGGGCATGGTGGGGATCATCTCGAAGTTGAATTTGATGATGGAACAGGTTTATTGGATGGTGGGGCGACACACCCCTTGAGACAGGGATCAACCGAGGAGATCAAGAACGCGGTGCAGGTCACTGTGGAACTCGCACATGGAGCTGCTCAGCTCTATCAAAATCCTGTGAATGGAACCCTCTTGTCGGAGGGACCGGTGGAACCAATTGTACCTCTTCGAGGTTTGGTGGAATTGGGATACACCATCACTTGGTCCCGTGCAGGATGTGTTGTGAAGCATCCACGACTGGGAAACATAGAATGTTGGTTAAGGTCTGGGTGTCCAGTGGTTCGAAAGGACCACGCTCTGGCTCTGATCACTGAGATTGAGCACATGGAAATGGAAAAGAGGACCAACCATCGGCTCACCTTGGAAGAGCCCACGGAGAAGACCAAGAAGTGGTGGGATCACGATTTCCGGAAACACCGGACAGAATTTGGAATTACATGCGGGGTCAAGATGAAGAAGATCCGCAAATGAACCATGATTTACCATGGAACCGGCACAAAAGAAGGAGACTGCTCACCTCAAAAGGGGTTATAGTCCACCTTTTTGCTGGAGAAAGGGCGAAGGAATGGCGAAAGAATCCCATTAATGGGATTGAAGTCATCACTTTGGATATCAATGAAGGTCGAAATCAAGATCTACACAATCCTGGAACATGGAGCTTCCTTTGGAAACTTGCGAGCCTGGGAAAACTTCTGGCTATCATCGGGGGACCTCCCTGTCGGACGGTCAGCCGATTGAGGCAGAAACAACCGGGACCAAGACCATTGCGTGGACGTTTCCATGACTGGTATGGTCTACCAGGATTGACAGACCGGGAGAAGAACTTGGCTGATTCAGATGCGGCACTGCTGCTGAAACAAGTTGGCCTGTTCATAAGGTCTGAAGAATGCCGCGAGCGTCATCGTGTGAGAACCGCTTTCCTCTTGGAGAGCCCACAGGATCCGTTGACGTATGTTCCACAAGCTCGCGAAGAAGAAAGTCCAAGCTTTTGGGCATGGCCGGAGTTAATGCAGCTGCTCCGCTACCAAGGAATGGGTTTGGTATCCTTTGACCAAGGGTGCTTTGGACACTCACGAAGGAAACCGACCACGTGCCTCACAAACCTGGAGGACATGAGAGACTTGGAAGATCAACGCAGCACTAAGCACTCCGAGGCCCTGCCAAAGGACATCAAGGACCGTTGCCATTTGTCGCCCACCTGGGCGGTATGGGCACCGGGATTAAGGGCTGCCATCCGAGAAGCACTTCACCGACATCTCAAACGGGAAGGCGATGAAACTGCGGGTGAAGAGCCACATTTGGCCAAGATGACGTCAGAGGAAGCCTGGGAAGCCCATATTCGTCAAGGCCATCGACCATATAGAAGGGATTGTAGGACTTGTGTTTTGGAAATGGGTGCAAGGTCTCCACATCGGAGGAGACGCGATGCTACGACGTCGTCATGGGCGATGAGCGTGGACATCGTGGGACCCTTTCCAAAGGTCAGGGATCTATCCTCTGGGAAGGATGTGGTGAAGTATGCAATGGTGGCCACTGCTTTGGTCCCGGATTACATCACCAAAACTGGAGGAGAAGATGAAGATCGACCCAAAGAACAACAAGATCAAGCTCCATCGAAGGACATCGTGATGCCATGTGAAGAATCCCCAGAAAAGGGGAAACCCAAAATTCTGGAACCCTCGTGGGGGGATGGTCTCGAAGAGGGAGATTGCCCGCTTGGTGGAGAAGATCATCAACTTCCAGAGTCGGGGGAGAAGGACAACAGTGGAAAGGAAGAAAAAGGAGATCCCGACCCGATGACGGAAGAAGTCAAAAGGTTGGTAGAAGAATCCAAGCAGCCGTTCAATGTACGGCACGTGACATTGGTGGAACTTCTGGGGTCAAGGCATGTGAGTGAAATCCTAGTCGCCCTGGGAAAATGCATCGCGAAGTTCAACACGGTGGGTATCAAGATCAACCGTCTGCATAGTGATCGGGCTAAAGAGCTACTGTCAAAAAAGGTTGAAAAATGGTGCTCAGAGCGCCTTATAAGACAGAGCATGACGGAGGGAGACGACCCGGCCTCAAACGGCCATGTGGAATCAGAGGTCAATCAGCTTAAAAGGCGAACCCGTCTGTATCTCCGCGTGGCAGGAAGTGAGGTGACCGACTGGCCTCAAGCCATGAGGTATTGTGCTGAAGAACGAATGAGGCAACAGTTGGAGAAACTGGGGGGGCCCGTACTGTCAATGCTGCCCTTCAGGGCCAACGTCTTGGTTCGGTCAAAAAGATGGTTCAAAAAGGGGGCGATTCCGTCTCCATACACAGAAGGACGCCTACTGTGTCCGAGTCCAATGATGTTCTCGGGTTGGGTAGTCCAACAGAAAGATGGAAAGGTGGTTCATGCTCGAGAAGTGGTTGTTCCGAGTGAGGAAGGGGAGCGGGTCCGCATCAGGTTAGAGATAGAAGACAATCCTGAGAGGCCTCACAGACGGCTTTACTCCAAGACGCCGCCAGAAGGTGTCATGAGGTTGCCGCCAACCATTGGGGACGCTCCGCTACCACCTCCTGACGAATCACCACCTGAAGATTCAGAGCCATACGAACCGAGCGAAATGCTCGAAGTAGATGAAGAGCCTGATGAAATCGACTTGCTTTATGAAGAACTTAACCGAGAAGATCCGGAAGCTCCTGTGGAAGAGATTGACAGCCTTGGGCCGGAAATCTCAAAAATGAAAGTAGAGCCTGCTGAAGTGTCAGCAGGGGGGGAGCCCGGTAACCTTTTCAAAAGTGAAAAAATCAAAGTTTCAAGGGTTTCTGCACAAGATGGTCCAGACTCGGGGGAGAAGCACATCGAAAGAAGTCCAACCTCGGGGGAGTTCATCGTCAGAAACGTTAGCTTGACACACCTGTTGAAGGTCAAAGAAGATCAACACCTTGGAGTTGTGGAAGCCATTAGGGATGAACTGTCGAATGTTCCAGTGGATCCCACAAACGGTTTCATACAGGGACAAGTTCTACGACTTCTACAAGAACATCGTGAAGATTTGGAAGAAGAACTGGAAGCTGTAACAACTGCAAGGATGGAAGAGGAAAGGCGAGTGTGCCAACTAAGGGTCTGTTCAGCAC